>JNHV02000378.1:0-18484 GCA_001691785.3 Amanita brunnescens Koide BX004
GAGACAGGGTCTGATAAACTAGAGATAATGAACACGGAGATGGCCGATTCTTTGTTTTTTGCCAGCCGTTCTGTGCGAGTCCACCGAAGTTTGGTTTGTTTGAGCACACGTCACGTGCAGGTTCTAGGAGCCTGTCGTCACGGTGTATCTTTGGCTCAGCCGTTCCGCGGCTCCTGCGCTCTGCGCATGTCCAAATTCATCCTAGCCAGCTATGTCATGTGATGTGTGGGCGAGCCCCGGCAAGCTGGGGACATGGGGCGAATCGATGGCCGGACAACGCTGGAGTCCATCTAGACGGAGACGTGGCTCGTCTTCACGCTTCAAAGCTTCACGAGCGGAACGCGTAGGTGAGGAGACAAGGCCTGTGGCCGCATCTACGTGACCTCGCGAAAGCTCGTCAATGAGACTCGTTCCTCGCGTGCTTGACTCCCGCACCTCTCCAGTCAACCCGATAATAAGGACTGTAATTCGATGACGTTATGCCTGGAGTCAGCATTGCTTCTCGCGCCGTCCACTGCAAAGAAATCATTCAAACCGCGTTGACTTTGGCATAATCGGATAGGGACATGATATCCCGAAAGAGCAGATGGAGCTGCCGCTTCGCTCACCCATGCATCCCACGGATTTGCTAACCCCGAATGACTTAGTCCGTGCACGTTCCGTCCTCGAACGGTTGACAGCTGTTGACAGGCTCATGGAAAATTCGATCAAATAACATGACTACAAACTTACGAAACATCCGCATATAGTTTTTGGCTCCACTTCAGAAAGGACCTTACAGCCCAACCTTGGACGTTCAACCATCGCCAATTTACATTCCCTCTTTGCTACAAACGACGATAGGTGATTTACGTGTCGTTTACACAACAATTGACCGATKTGTAAGGACCTTGATATCGATCCGTTCGCGAACCGAATAGAATGCTGCCCACATTCTGATATTTCCGACGCGCAGCAGCAAGTAGTAACTGATATCTTCTCATGCTAATCTCTGGTCAGAGAATAAATCATGTCAGATGTCGTGTTAATTACGACAAGTGGCCGGAAGAACATTCGCAATTTGACGGCATCTCTGCCTCTTGTCTCTTTCTGGTTATTGCTAGGTACGAGATGTGTCTCATGATTATGAATTTTCTGATTAGAACTCGACAGAAGCAGGCAGTGCTGTAACCAGTATGTCACCTCGATGGAATTATGCAAAGTCACAGTAAACCGACATGCGTTTTCCAACTCCGCCTTGCTTATAAAAGCAGGTCTGGATCTTACTGGCCTTTAGGTCTTCACTACTTCTCTTCCTCATCGATATACAAATCATTTCTTCCAACATGTCGGAAAATCTTGCAACCGGGTATTTCCTGCATCCTTCTTTGTGCCATAGAGATCAGCTTATTAGAGGCTCAGCCCACCTATTGTCGGCTTTATTGAGTTTTCGGGTCCAAACATCAGGGGAGGCCCACTTGGTGCGCAAACTTGGGCGCTCGTAGGCCAAGTATTAGGAGACTTTCCCCCCTCATTCAGAGTCCAGCCTGCACGGTTCAACTTTCTTGACGTCGAAGATCTCAACGGCGAATTCCAAGCCTATATTGCGGGGGGCACAGTGACCATTTCATACATTAGAAGTCCGAGCACGACAATAGTTGGCCCAGCACCTCCTGGGAGCTTCACAATTCGAGGTGTAACGAAGGTCATCCAGTTCAATTAGAACTAAATCTTCAGGTATGTTTTCATGGAATACCGGTTGTGTGATATCTTATGGTAATCGCTTAGGCGGACGTCAATATGCATAAATGTGTCAGAATTGGTTGTCTGGTTAGTTTGATAAATTGTAGAAAATCAAATTTGTATTGGTGGAAATTGTCAATCGGATGTATATGTGGCATGAACTATGCAGTCAGCAATGAATTATCCCTCACGGGAAGTCGAACCACACCCGCTTGTCCATAATCTATTTTTTAAGACTTGCATCTAAGTAAGATATTACACACGTACAATGTCCACGCGATCGCGAGTGATGGGTTTCTAACTACAGCGGCGAAATTTTTGGTTGTATATACGTCCCCATACGCATGACAATGTTAATGGTCCGAACGCACAAACTATCGCTGGAGGTCAGAAAGTTAGAGATAGGGCGGAGWGAAGTAGTAAGGCGCAATGTCTAGGGCTGCTTACGTTGGGACGCTGGAAACATAGCAGCGATGAGATCAATGTGGAGATGAAAAATGCTTGACTTCTCCCAATCTCCCGCGATAAAAAAAGGGAGACATGACGACGTGACTGACGACAGAAATTTGCAGACAGTCTGAGCAGAAGGATCAAGCAGGTAGCACGCTGGCAGAAAAAGGGTGTTATAGAAACCCTCACGTTCTGGACAGTCAAAGCTTTTCAACCGGCCGCGCGTGGCCAGACAATAAGGTAATTTTTCCTCACCTGGGACGGTTAAGAGTAATGACGAGCATCTGTCACGGTTGCCACCTCGTCACAAAACCGCGCTTCACTTTGGACGTCCGTGCGCCTCTGTAGTCTGTCTTGTATTCCTTGTCTTATAGCGGTCACAAAACGCACGACGGCGCCGTCTTTTGGTGGCAGTGGGGGGGAATTCTATCGAGATTTAAAGCAAGGTTTATCGATACATGATAGAAATCGGTTCAAGATGACCGCGTTCTCTCATGTCTGGATGTACACAGACAGATGCCATTTGTCAGCGGTCAACTCAAGCACTCAGCGACAGGAGAAAATCGTTTCTGGGAGTGTTTGTACGCATCACCGATATTCATTGTGAGCTTATATCTGTCCCTGAGCTCACGTCGCCTCACCTCATAAACGTCAGATGATCTATATATGAGTCCCTCATCTAGTTTTGGAGTCCTCACACGAGAGTGAAAGCATGCTAGAAGATAAGAAAGTGCACAGCGATTTGCTCGCTCACAAATAGATCAATATCATCAAGGGCCCTGTATAACTCCAGAATGGTGTAACTCTCAAGTCGCCTCTTTTTACGTTTATTACGTGAAGGGGGAACGTGCATGAAACATGCGGACAATCGAGGTTAGACTTTCGGCGATAGAGCGGGGCTCAGAGATGCAGCAAGTCACGTCTAAGGCTCCTTTAAGCTCATCCTTAACTCCACTTTGCTGGTGTTTGCGTCATGTGCCAGCCAATGGCGTTCAGTATATGTACCGATGAATTGCCGTACGTCGTATCGTCGTCGCTAGATAGAATCTATCTCGTCCAACTTGACAGTTGCCGATTCGCTAACCCTGAATGACTTAGTCTGCGCACCTGCTGCGCTCGGATGGTTGACAGGTAAGTAATGGAAGATTCCGTTGTCTACAAACTTACGAAACATTCGGTTTTTGGCTCCGCTTTGTGTAGAAAGGATTCTACGACCTGAACTTGGATGTTCAACCATCGTGACATACATTCTCTCTTTGCCACAAACGACAATAGGTGATTTACGTGTTGTCTTACACAACAATTAACCGATGCATAAGGGCCTTGATATAGATCTGTTCAGTGTTCGGGAATGAAGCGAAGCGAATAGAGTGCTGCCCACGTTCTGATTTTTCCGACGCGCAGCAGGTCAGTTAACTAACGGATATCTTCTCATGCTAGCCTCTGGTGAGAGAATGAATAAGCATAAATCATGCCAGATGTCGTGTTAATTACGACAGGCGGCCGGAAGAACATTCGCAATTCGATGGTTTCTCAGCCTTTTATCTCTTTCTGGYTAGTTTCTGGGAACAAGATGTGTCTCATGATTACGAATGTTCTGATTAGAACTTAACAGAAGCAGGCAGTGTGGTAACCAGTATGTCACCTCGATGGAATCATGCAAAGTCACGGTAAACTCACATGCGTTTTCCAACTCCGCCTTGCGTATAAAAGCAGGTCTGGATCTTACTGGTCTTTAGGCGTTCACTGCTTCTCTTCCTCATCAACATACCAATCCTCTCTTACATCATGTCGGACAATACTGTAACCGGGTACTTCCTCATCCTTCTTGTGTTATATAGACCAGCTTATTAGAGGCTCAGTGGGCCTTTTGATGGCTTTATGGAGTTCACGGTTTCACAAATCAGGGGCGGCTTGCTTGGCCCAGAAAGGTGGATCCTTAGGGGCCAAGTGATAGGAGARATTCCCCCCTCGTTCAGAGCCCAGCCTGCACGGTTTAACTTTCGTGACGTTGAAGACTTCAACGGCGAATTCCAAGCCTATGTTGCGGGAGGCACAGTGACCATTTCATACATTAAGAGTCCAGGCACGACAATCGTTGGCCCAGCACCTCCTGGGAGCTTCGCATTTCGAGGCGTAACGAGGGTTGTCCATTTCGATTAGAACTGAATCTTCAGGTATGTTTTTATGAAATACCGGTTGTGATATCTTACGATAGTTTCTTAGGCGGACGTCAATATGTATAAATGTGTCAGAGTCGGTTGTCTGGTTAGCTTGATAAATTGTAGAAAATCAAATGTGTATTGATTGAAATGTTCAATCGGATGTATGTGTGGCGTGCACTATACACTCGACAATGAATTGTCCCTCACTGCAAGTTGAACCGCCTCTTATTTAAGAGCCACGTCTTGCATCTGAGTAAGATGTTATACACGTGCGACTCGTCCACGCGATCGCGAGTGACGGGTTTCTAAGCGTGGCAGATTTTTGGGTTATGTATATATCTCCCTACGTATGACAAGGGCAATAGTCTAGTGATACGGACAAAGAGAAAGTTAGAGATAGAGCGGAGGAGCAGGAAGGCGCAGTGCTTAAGTAATGAGAATTGCTGGTGAATATCGCATGACAGTGGCGAACAACTACCCAACGACTGCTGCTTCCCCGGCCAAACCCATTTCATCTGCCGCATCCTTGCACARGACTATTACGTCAGAGCGCAAAGCCCCAGGAACCCGAAGCCTAGAATACAAAGGCAAGCACGTAGAGAGAGATGGGTGTGACACGGCGGTAGATCAACATCCCACTGACAGGGTGATGAAGGCAATCATATGGGGGCCCGTAGAAGAATGAGTATTGTGGATTAGAAAGAAAGGAGTCATCGTTGAAGAGCGCGAGACGAGTGGTTTGGTGATGCCACCGGGCTGTTGAGCTCGACTCGGGGTAACTTAGCTAGTCACCGGAGCCAGGAACCTTTGCCTCTAGCCATCCCGGACCTCGTTCAGTGCAACGATAYCGTGATCCTTCGATGTCTTGCAGGACGTGGGCGAGTTCCCTTATGAGCTCTTTGAACTACTTTCGTTCGTCCTTGAAGATATCGAACAGCGCGTTTGGCTTCTGCAGACAGAGCTAGCCTGCCTGGAAGGCACACTGGATTGAGGCATAGAAGAGCCTGTTGCCGCCCTTTGTGAGCCTATGCCTGAGAACTTCCACTGAGCAGAACAGAGGAGACGGGTGGAGAAATTGAGGCGCGTAGGCCAACAAATAGTAAGGCCGCATTGTCAGATTGCAGAGAGCGCAGATGAGGGCAGGGACTATGTTGTCAAACGCGCAGATGGAGCAGGTTCTGTCGGCATGTGGGGCCGCGGGTCTGAGGTGGAGGGTCGCCTTGGGCGATGGCGCAAGGAGCCCAGGTGGCCGTCAGACTCAGGGATGACAAGGGCGCGCACGGGTCTGCATAGTCGAGGTAGAGAACGCAGAGTTGTTGGGCACCTGAACTTTGTTAGACTGGGCCGGTCATGGTAGATGCCTGCGTTTTTTCAGGTATGTTGGTATTGTACATGCCCTTGAGTCTTCATCATAGCGCACTTGCAGACAGGAGCGATCGGTTGGCGCGAAGCACTGGCAGGACAACTCGGTTCGCTGGGTTGGATCGGATACAAATATCACCCAAACAAATAACTCACTCATCAAACGCTACTATCATCGTTGGACGTCTTTAGTGCTATTGGCCATTGGCGGACTTGTTGCAGTACTCTCCAGGATCACGATGCTTGTCACGAACAAAATGATGGCCAGTTCTGCGCTTGTTATAGCTTCACTGGTCACCCTTCCGTTTCCGACGACGAGCTCGAGCAAGTCTACGTCGTCTTTAAGTGGCAGCTCTATCAAAGACAAATTCATAGGCTATACATGACAACTACAGTTCCAGTTCAAGATGATTGTGTTTCCATCATATCTGGATAAAGAAGGAGGACCATTGATCGCCGTGTCGAAGGGGTCAGTGATGATCAGCGACGAGATCAGGAGGCAGGACCAACCTATCATTCCCGGCCGGCTGGTCTGTATGTATCACCAATGTTCATCATGAGATCACGTCGCATCACAAATACTRGAAGGTGAGTCTAATCTTCGATTGTTTATGACGATACGGCCAGTTTAATCCTTTATTCATATTAACMGAGGACCAAAGGTTAATAAGATGAGGTCAGGGATGGCCAGATTCCCCAGATAATAAGAAGGAATGCAATTCGATGATGTTATGCCTAGAGTCAACATTGCCTCTTGTGCCRTGGCGCTGGCGCAGGTCGCTTCTCACAAAATCATAACTTATGCTACTGATAATGACAGCTTCCATTTGTTTGCACTTGAAGTTGCRTATATATGACCGCACTTCAAGTTTCTCTTATAGCTTTTTGCTCAGCCCACCTCGCCACCACGAAAAAATTCAAACCGCGTTGACTTTGGCAAAATCGGATAGGGATTACTGGATCTGGGAAGAGTTGCCATCCGGTTTGCTCACCCATCCATGCATATAAGTCCTTAACAAAGGACTAGGGTTTTCTTCAAACACTCGCCACAAATGGTTTCAAAAAGGCCAAAGAATGACCGGACGACACTCTCTAATTGTGACAACAGAATAACATCGTACTACATCAAGGACAAACTTGAAAAGGAATGCATAACATCAACATCGGTGCGGTGGCACAACCAACTTCCTCATTCAATATTTGCACCAACCGGAGCTGTCGGTGATGTAGTCAACTTTTCCATACGGTTGCTTTTGACCACCCTTGTTAGTAGCGGTATCAGCACTGTGGCAAGTCTTGTACAACGAGCACGTAAGCAACGGGCTTCCATCCTGTGCAGCTCCGTCAGAACGACTTCTTTGGAAGACAGAAAAGAAAAATGGTGGCCAACCTTGCCATTGACATCGTGGTAAGCTAGAGTGGGTTCAGAATCATATATGTTTTGAGACTATGAATTGGCGTACTATTGACGAAACCGCAGTCTTTGGTCTCATCACAAGCTTTGTAGCAATCTGAAAGCACGGTTAGACATCATCCGAAGGAGTAAGAGSCACAGCATTACCATTGACAGTTGCGACAAGTTTATAAGTGAGATAGTCAGAAGCTTCGGTCGCACCGTCGAGGTCGTAGAAAGTCGAGTAATAATAATAATCACCCCTCTTTGCTGGGGTCGGCGTCGCCAACGCGACAGTTGCGACAGCGAGAGCGAGGATGAGCGAAGCGAAATGCATTGTGAGTACAAGTTCGAGTGCAGGTGCAGGTGCGGGATGCGAAKTTGACTTCTTACGCCCTAGGTTAAATATCTCTGCTGTTTATGTGGTGTTGTTATGATGCCATGGACCGTTCATGAGCCATGCGCAAGCTTCGCGCCTATCTGGGACTCGGTCTTGTGATACTTGTAACAAATCACATCGCCCATCGTGGCTCAAGAGGTCGTTCAAAACCTTGATTTTCGGAGTGGAGCCAATCCCGTTGTGATGCCTGGCCCGCTCAACGCCTCTTGAATCACGTTCAAGCTCCGTGCCTAACCTGCCTGCTAGCAGTGTTCCCCGTGATTTATATCAACCGAGGTCCACGGGCGTAATAAACCGAACGATCACAATGGGAGAACGCGGGAGAAGCAGTGAACACTTGGACGTGGGGTATGCTGACAACCGCACACTGCTAGCCAAGGCGGTAGGGTTGGTTGAAGTAAGTCATATCTCTATCATTTTGAGGCATGAAAAACTGCTGCACATGTTATTGTTCATTTGTTGAGAGCACTCCAGAGGACCTGAAAGGCAGTAATATTACTGTCATTGTCTTGTGCATGTCCCATGCGTCTACTTCATTTAACAATATTTAATGCCGTCAGCCTGACTYTCCCCATTTTCCAGATAAAATTGAAACACATGCGTCTTTTTATATTTTCGTGCCATAGCGGGGCTCGCAAACCGTGCGTTAAATCCCATAACCAATCCCGCCCACATCATATTCAGGACACCGCTTTAAASTTCTTGTGGATGTGTCTCATGTCTAACATTACAAGGTTCAATGGGTATCAGTCTTGCTCTCCCGTCATAGTGTAAGAACTCGCCTAATCTTATTTACCTCGCCATTCAGTCATACCTATAACACTATTCTTGTCGATATTCGAGTCCTTCAGGGGACTGGTAAAACCGCCGTCCGCTTTTTGTCAATATGCATTACAATCTACTCTGTCAGGTATGACTTTGCCGCCCGAGAGACGTGTCAATCTAACTCTGTAACCATATGGAGGTATCGATGTGCGATGCTTCAAGGTCCACTGGGACCGAGTATAAGGGGAATTGATGACTGTAGTGATTATGTACGATCGTCCTTGGAATACGAAGGTCCCGATCGTAAACCATCGTACGGCATTTTTCTGATTCGTTTTCTTCTTTTCAGAAGTGGGAGAATGGGGGCACATACCATATCCGAGTCGTATCTCATATAACAGCTGACCATGACCCGTCTCCATCGGAAAACTACCAACCGGCCTAAACAAGCTGTGCTATGTTGCGAGTTGCCTAACAGTATGACAATGAATCCCGCATTCGTGTCTTTTGACGGCGTGGAACAGGTAGAGATGACGTGTATCAATGATATCCTCAGTTGGTGTTGACGTAGAGTCTGACTTGTGCGAATAGGCGAGGTGATCGTATTTGACTAAAGCCCAACGGCGAGAAGCAATGACACCGCCGTCGCTAATTTCCTGAGTTGAGGTTGAGAGAGCACATCATATCCGAGATCAGCGGAGTCGGCAGGCACGGCTCGGCTTCCATAATTGATGGACGCGACGTTGATTTGACCATGCGTCCTCGTGTCAAGCTCCGACGACTTGCGGCAACTCTGTTCTTCCCTTTCCTTGCCATTCCATAGCTGTTCTAACTCTCAAGAGATAAACCGACCACTTTTACTCTCCAGAGTTGAGGCCTCTCTTTCGATCCTCCGTGATCTCCCGTTTTCGCCCTATCGCATAATTCCCAATTGCCTACAACACTTCTCTAAAACCATACATTGCCTCCATGAATTGGGCGTCCCGAGTTCAGCTTTAATGCCGCTATGTAATTGGCATCGGTATGAACCTACACACCCCGACTCGGAGAAGCTCTCATCAACTGACCTCTCTGGTAATCCTAGTTATCCTGAGTCCGAAAAATTGGCAGACAAGGAGATGTAATTCCGGGAGCCAGTTAACACAGCATTTGCCATTGCCTCTCGCGCTGGCGCTGGGGTAAATCGCCTCTCCCTTCATCACAAATACCTGATTTGGGTCAAGCTAAACTCCCTAGTATCCGCTCATGCTGAAATTGCGAGTTCTGTCACGATGCAACTTTCCATTCCAAAATRCTGACGTACATTACCATCATCGGGACACAGTCGTACTCAGTGCCGATACCAGCCTTGATTAATCCGCCATAGACTCCGTGTACGTTTTTGAGCATCTCATGTTACGTTGACACTGACATTTTGGTAGTATATTCAATATGGCGAAATCGGATAGGGGCATAGCATCCCGATGGGGTAGACGGAGGAGCATAAGTTGCCGAATATAATACCGAGTTTAAGCTCAGTTTGGGGTAACTGGGGTAATAGTGTCATCCACGTTAATACCGATGGGCGGCAGTATTGGCAGTGGTGGACTTGTTACGCCATGGTGGGAAAGATGACAAGATTTC
This sequence comes from Amanita brunnescens Koide BX004, assembly GCA_001691785.3. NCBI lineage: Eukaryota > Fungi > Basidiomycota > Agaricomycetes > Agaricales > Amanitaceae > Amanita > Amanita brunnescens. The sequence goes on from JNHV02000378.1 coordinate 9,881, forward strand.
CATCCAGTTCACATGTCCATCCCACTGAAACAAGTCCCAGAAACTTAGGGTTGTGCCCAGGAATCACTGGCTTGCCTGCCACAGGTGCGACACGGAGTTAAGACGGAGTCAAATGTCCGACGGATCGGGGTCATTCATCGAATGAGCGTTGGTACTACGAAAAGCTGCACTTGAACGAATAAAATATTTTATGATTACACATCTAGGAAGGATACCCAAAGGCAAACTTGAACAGGAATATGAATTTTCTCACTCGACTATTTTGCACCAACCGCTGCTATTGGTGATGTAGTCAACGCTTCCATCCGGCTGCATCTGACCACCGTAGTTGGTAGCGCTCGAAGCATCGTGGCAATCTTGGAACAATGTGCAAGTAGGCAGCTCTCTTTACTAGGGCCAGCTTTGCCAACGCGACAGTAGCGGTAGCGAGAGCAAAGATGAACGAAATGAAGCGCATGGCGAGTGAGAGAACGAGAGGTTGACCTACACACCATCCTGAGTTAAACTATTGCTGTAATGATGCGTCAGCCGCATACCACTCATATTGGAACCAGGAATACGTACCCGTCGGTTCTTGTACCAGCCATGTAAGCTCTGCCTCGTATGTGGCCATCGTGTCATACGTCAAGCAAGTCACTGGATATTCTGTCTCTCACTCAGTGCCCGTTCAAATGACACTTACGTAATTGCCGTTGGACCGCTCATAATTCGTTTTGGTCAGTTAGGAACGTCCCAATTTTGTGCCTAGCGACATCATTATGGGCATCTTTTCCCATGATCGATATCGACCGGGACAAAACGGGTAAGGGCCAGAAATAAAGGAACGGTTTGCATGAGGCGGGCTGTCAAGACCATATCTCATCTGATGAGAAAATAAGAGGAAGTGAGACTGGTGCATGCTATCACGCACAAATTTCATCGCCGATCCTATGAGAAAAACAATTAGATTAAGGGATGAACTTTCTGTAGACATGATCATTTTTCCGGAACTCTTCGGGCGAGTTTGAACAGTAAGACTGCTGTCAACTTGTATCCACGGCCACATGACAAGGTACTGTTTTGTTGAGATTCTTCTGGTGATATGACCGCCGTCAACCTCCTGTAAACATGTTTCGCAGCTACATTACATGTATTTCGCTTGGCATTACATACCTTACTCGACAGGGTTGCATAGTCTGACAATGTCGCTGTGCTTCATCCGTTAGTGGTCATTTTCAAGGATAAAAATGAGTACTCATAAATCAATTATGCAGGACCTACCGATTGATCAGTTCTTAGGCTCCCGTACTTCTAAAATGGAACTTGGGACTTTCAGGTAATCGACCCGATCCATTCTGCTCCCTACTCATCCCGTCTGGGATCCAAACGGTCTCATCTCAAAGTACCGATCTGTGATACCCATAAATCCATGAAAGTTTTGGACCCCGTGCATTTTCTCTTTCAATTCACTGTAATCTTCAATGCTGATGTGCGGATCAGCCTCGCGCAGGGGAAGCGGGAAAAAATGGCACACACCATATCTCGATAGCTTTGCCAAGCAAGTAAGCTACCAGTCAGCATACTGAAATGCGAGTCACCTATCCCTCTTATCCCATCGCTGGACTCAAGAATGGTAGGGAAGAGAACCCGCCATCTACCATAGCATTCTCAAGTAGCAAAGTGTGCAATCTCATACAGATCATGCTTGTTAGGTCAGGGGAGCCTGACAAGCACGGCGGATGGAGCACCGGCACGGCGTCAGCGGAATTTTCAACCACTGCTGTCTTCTGTACAGGTGGTTGCCTTCGCACTCTAGGTTTTGCGTTCGGACTTAAGAGTCCTGTGGACGAGATGGGGCAGTGGCAATAAGTGGATAGTCGTTCGCCCCCACCATGCAGCATTCCGCGGCACCAAACACCAGTATTTTCTACCCGGGAGAAGCATACCTTTGAGTCACACTCCAAGCTGTTCCGAATCCTAGCAGTCCTAGACGCACCGTGCGGCCCGCTACTTCCTTCCGCCTTATCTAACCCTCTCACCTCCGACAGCTGGCGCACGGTGACGAAATACAGCCAACGAATATGCTGCAGCTGTTGTCGTTTGTTGCGTTTGCACTCAGAAGTCCGTCACTTGTATTTACGTCGGCACAGTCTCAGATGTTTCTAAGATGCAAGAGGCAATCCTTAAGTAGACTACGGGGCAGTTGGGCTTGCAGCGAGGGACTATTCATTGTCGACAGGATAGTGCGTTCCACACATACACTCATTTCAATTTCTACAGTTATTACGCCCATCATACATGACTAATACAAATGTATGGAGCATCCATTTCTATCTAATACATCATCGTAAGATATTGCAATAGGTGTTGTATGAAAAAAAACGGACCTGAATGAATCAATTCGGAACATGGCCATATGCAATCCACGTTTCGCCCTTAATGTCGTAGTCCCCAACACTTGCTCTTCCAGTAATTGTGGCGCCACTTTTGAGGTATTTGATATGCAAATTGCCAAACCCAATATGGCCCTCGAACTTTCCATTCAGGTCCTCGACTTCATTAAATTTATAATCCACGGGGTTGATTTTGACCGAGACGGGAAGTCTTTCATTCAATGTGCCTATGAGGGTCCAAATGGACACGTCATGTGGATGGCCAAGGATATGGTCACCCTCAAAGGAAATATAGCCGATGACCTTCTCACTTATCTTCTAGTAAGCAGGTCTGTGGCGCAAAAAAAGGATAGAGGAAGTACCGGTTTTCTGTTTCGACTGGGTTGGACATGAAAGAGACAATTGGTATGTCGATGTGGAAGGGAAGTAGTGAACGCCTGAAGACCRGTGTGACCCAGACCTACTTTTATATACAAGGCGGAGTTGGAAAACAACGGGGGTTTTCCGTGGCTTTGTATGACTAGAATTGCGCCGCAGGTAACTGACGGGTTTCTCCAACTATTCTCGCTTCTAATCAGAAGATTAGTGATCATGAGACACTTGCGGTTCCCCGCACCTAACCAGAAACATACAAGAAATTGCAAAGCCGTTGAATTGAGAATGCCACCTGTCATAATTAGCACGTCATTTGACATGATGTATGCTTCTTRAATTTTGAATTCTCTCACCAGACGTGCAGCATGAGAAAGAACATATAACCGAATGAAACCATTGCTAGTACTTATGTGTTGGAAGCCTCACAACGTGCATCTCTAAGCCCCGCTTTGTTGCCAACCATCTAATCTCCGACGGTTTGCACGTTTCATGCTTCCATCATACTCAAAACGCAAAAAGGAACTGTTTTATAAGCGGTGCCRTTCCGCAATTGTTAAGACGATCAGGGCCCTTGATGTCGATTTATTCCTGAGCAGGACACTCTCATCTTGGCTCGCTTTGACTCTAGTGTGAGAAATCCAATGTCAAATGAGATCGTGTCAGAGTAACATTCAGCATTTCGAATAGCTCACCCATCCATTTCTGGCTAGTATCTGAGAACCAGACGTTGCGAGCTTTCTCATGACTTCGAGTCGATCTGAGGTTTGGTGGTTTTGGATGGAGGATCGACTGCGTAGTGCACACTGAAGCTATATCTCACAAGCAACACACTCGAACCGAAAATCATCTGCACCCTTGCACGTTATCGTAAGATAGCACAAYGTATTGAATTTGAAACAGACCAACCGATTGAATGATTCAGTAGTCGTAATTACGAACGGAATCGCTGTTGATGCAGGTCAAGACATTGGCAGCGTGCTAGTATTCGCTCACGAGGACATGTATCAAGGATCCTGTACCACATTGTCATAAACAATTGATGGGTAGAGGCATTGTCGAAAACGGAAAGCCTTTTACACGTGATTGTAAGAGAATCGGGTCCATTGTGTGCCAATTGCATGGTCAGACTCGAGAGGCGCAGACGTTCAAAGCAACAGCAATACATGTCGTCAGAAGAAGCGTCTATTATGATTACATAATGGCCCAGCTTTCAGCATATGGCAAACATGTCTAAACAAGGACGCCGAGCCCAAGACCCGGTAGTGCGTCGTCCTCCAACCGATAGCAACCACTAATTCAAATGTGAACCAAGGAGTCGTTCACTCCTGTTTTCAAGTTCACTATGATTGTCCTAAGACTCAAGGGCGTCTACAAGCCAGCATACCTGAGAAGTTGTGACCATGGTGTGGGAGTCAAATGCGCTCGTTCCTCGACGCTCAGGTCTTTGGCGAGGTCACATGGATGCTGCCAATGGGCCTTGTTCTCCTCGCCGTGACGGCGGCCACGTACGCGTTTCGCTCGTGAAGCATGAAGACGAGCCACCAAGCTCATCCGTCTTTTGCCCCACCCTCCTCTCCCTCTGCACGTTCACCCGGGCGGTTGTGAATGTGGGACACCACGTCATCGAGCATATGGGCAATCATGGACTCCAGCCCACCCACGATACTCGATTTGCCCCATGTCCTCAACTTGTCAGGCCCTTCGGGAACCGAGGCTAGATCCTGCGTATACCTCTACTTATGCGTCCTTGAATGAAAACTGCTGAAGAAATGGATCTCATGATACTCTTTGTATTAACTACCACATGTGTTTTCGTTTCTTTACTCTCTCAAACTCCCCTCTCTTCAGAGGTCGATCGATCCGTTCCGGTAGCAGATGGTTCTGATGATGTTCAGCCCTTTCTGAATCATTCAATTGTGGAAGGCTACCACCGCTCATCATGTATGACCCAACTACCCTCAGTGTACCAGCCTAGTCGACGTTTTTAGAACAAATTCAGTTTCGCTTGTAATTGGGTGCGATTGCTGCCGACTCGACTCGGCTGGCGCGCGATGGTCTGCGGAGCCCACTCCATACAAACACTTGTTGCTTCTCCCGCGTTCCCCTGCTCGGATCATTCTGGGCTACGCCTTATTACGCTTTTGCTCCTGGGCTGATATAAATTAACGGGATATTAGCAGCTAGGCACGAAACCTGTACTTGATTCCAGAACAGGAATTTAAACTTCCTGATACAAGTGGTAAGCGGCCAGGGATCTGTCAGTGAATTTTTCAACTACTGCCGTCTTCTGTACAGGTGCCTACCTTCGCATTCTAGCTTTGCGTTCGGACTCAAGAGTCCTGTGCAAGGGTGTATGTAATGGGTCTGACGTGGGGCAGCAGTGAGTGGGTAGTGTTCGCCCCCACCACGCAGCATTCCGCGGCGCCAAACACCAGTGCCGAAGAAGCTTACTTTCGAGTCACAATTCTTAGGGCTAGATAAGTAGTCCTAGATGCACTGTGCGCCCCACTACTTCTTTCTGCTCTATCTAACTTTCTCACCTCCGACAGTTTGCACGTGCGGCGATGAAATATAGCCAACAAATAAGCTTAAGCCGTTGTCGTTTGTTGTATTTGCGCTTAGAGGTCCGTTCGGCTCGCAGCGAGAGACAATTCATTGTCAGAAGGATAGTGCACTCTACACATACACTCATTTAATTTTCTGCGTATTCATACATGACCAATTCCGACAAATGTACGGAGCATCCTTTTCCATCTAACATATCACCGTAAGATATTACAATAGGTGTTGTATGAAAACAGACCTGAATGAATCAGTCCTGGCGTTGGCCATATATGATTTTCGTTTCGCCATCAATTTCGAAGTCTCCAACACCTGCTCTTCCAGTAATTGTCGCGCCACTTCTGAGGTATTTGATATGCAAATTGCCAAACCCAATATGGCCCTTGAACCTTCCATTCAGGTCCTCGATCTCATTAAATTTATACTCCACGGGGTTGATTTTGACCGAGACAGGAAGTCTTTCATTCAATGTGCCTATGAGGGTCCAAAGGGACGCTTTATGTGAGCGGCCAAGGATATGGTCACCCTCAAAAGAGATATAGCCGACGACCTTCTCACTGAGCCTCTAGTAAGCAGGTCTGTAAGGCAAAAAGAAGGATAGAGGAAGTACCGGCTTTCTGTTTCGAGTGTGTCGGCCATGAAAGAGATGATTGGTATACTGATGTAGAAGAGAAGCAGTGAACGCCTGAAGACCAGTCTGATCCAGACCTACTTTTATATGCGAGGCGGAGTTGGAAACGATGTGGGTTTTCCGTGGCTTTGTATGACTAGAATTGCACGGCAGGCTACTGACAGGTTACTCCAACCATTCTTGCTTCTAATCAAAAAATTCGTGATCATGAGACACTTGCGGTTCCCCACACCTAATCAGAAACATACAAGAAGTTGCGGAATTGTCTAATTGAGAACATTGTTCTGCCGCCTGTCGTGATTAATGCATCATTTGACATGATGTATGCTTCTTTAATTTTGGAATCCTCTCACCAGAAGTGCAGCATGAGAAAAAACAAACCGAATGAAACCACCGCCGCCACTTATGTGTTGGAAGCCTCACAACGTGCATCTCTAAACCCCGCTCCATAGCCAACCATCTAATCTCAGACGGGTGTGCCGGTTTCATGCTTCTCCACACCATACTTAGAACGCAAAAAGGAGCTAATTTATAAGCTGTGCAGCAATTGCTAAGACGATCGGGGCAATCTATCCCTGGGTGGAGCGAGTATGTTCTTGAGAATTCAAATGTTAAATGGGAGCGTGTCAGCAACATTCGGGATTTCGAACAGCTGACCCATCCATTTCTGGCTAGCATCTGGAAACAGACGTTACGAATTTTCTCATCACTTCGAGTAGATCTGAAGTTTGGCGGTTTTGGATGGAGGATCGGCTGCGCGACGCACGCTGAAGCTTGGGGCATCTCAAGTAACACACTCGAAACAAAAATTATCTGTATCAATATATATTATTGTAAGATAGCGCAACATATTGAAACAGACCAACCGATTGAATGATTCAGTAGTCGTAGTTCTGAATGGAATCGCTGTTGATGCGGGTCAAGACATGGGCACCATGCTAGTATCCACTCACGAGGACGTATATCAAGGATCTTGTACCACATCATCGTAAAAAACTGATGGGTAGACACATTGTCGAACACGGAAAGCCCCTTGCATGCGATTGTAAGAGAATCAGGTCCATCGTGGTCGGACGTTCAAAGCAACACACGATAGCAGCAAACATATCAAAACAAGGACRCCCTCCGATAGCGAACTGGCAAGGAGTCGTTTACTACCTAAGACTCAAGGGCCTACAAGCCAACGGACCTGAGAAAACGCCATTTGCATCTACCGTGGCTGACCAGCCCAGCCCAACAAGCCTAAGGTGCCCCATTATCAGTACCTCGACTCGGACTATGCGGACCCGTGCGCGCCCTTGTCATCCTTGAGTCTGACCGCTCCCAGGCTCTTCGCGCCATCCTCCAGGGCGACCCTCTACCTCAGACACGCGGCCTCACATGCTGACTGAACCTGCCCCATCTGCGCGTTTGGCAACATCGCCCCTGCCCTCGTCTGCGCCCTCTGCAGCGTGCCAACACCACCTTGGTTGCTCTCCCACGCACCTCGACCTACTCCCGTCTCCTTCGAGATGTGTGCCGCTCCGCTCAGTGATACCTTCATCCTCAGGCTCAGGTTCGGGAAGGGCGGCAACAAGCTCTTCTATGCTTCGATCAAGCGTGCCTTCCAGGCCAAGGCTAGCTCTGTCTGCGGAAGCTAAACGCGCTAGTCACATTCGACATCCCCAAGGACGAACGAAAGTAGTTCGAAGAGCTCGAAAGGCAACTCGCCCAYGTCCTATAAGGCATCGTGAAGGACCGCAGTATCATTGCTGGCTCCTTTCCGTCCTACTCTGTCGACAGACCCACATCTCCCATGTTGCAGCTCACACTGAGCGGCACTAAGTTCCTTCCTTCTAATCCGCAATACTCATTACTCTACGGCCCCCTGTATGATCGCCTTCATCGCCCTGTCAGTGGCATGTTGGTCTGCCGCCGTGTTACACCTATTTCTGCTTACGTGCTTACCTTCATATTCTAGGCTYTGCGTTCCTTCGGCTTTGAGTTCCGATGTAAGAGAGTCCTGTGCAAGGGTGCGGCAGATGAAATGAGTTTGACGAGGTAAGTTGAAGCAAGTGGGTAGCTGTTCGCCGTTCATTCACCAGGAATTCTACCCGTTCGCATTAAGCAACCCCAGACACTRCGCTTTACTACTTCTCTCTGCTTCCTCGCCTCCAGCGATAACTCGTGCGTATCACTAGACCACATATTGTAACCCAAAAATCCGTCGCTGTATTTAGGTACATTTGCGCTTAGAAGCCCATCACTCGCGATCGCGCGGACATTGCATGTATTAACATCTTACTGAGAYAATGGGACAAGCGGAGACGGTTCGACTTGCGGTAAGGGACAATTYGTTGTCGACTGCATATATCTGATTCGCTTTCACACTACGGTGGGCCTGCGGCCCCCTCCCCTTCCCTTTGTATTTTCCGAGCTGGCGCCCCATCAAGGGCCCGTCTTTTTCTCTTTTTTTCCGCATAGCATTATATTGGGGGGCGACGTGGGGTTAGATTGGTGGGCGGGAAAAAAGGACCCATGGAAAGCACGTCGCCAAGACCGACTTCAATGACTGACTTCAATGCTTAGACGAAAGCTATACTGGTTAAAACACTGCCTGCTTCTAATCAGAAGATTTGTAATCATGATACACATCCCATTCCCCGCAACTAACCAGAAAGAGAC
>JNHV02000379.1:0-18363 GCA_001691785.3 Amanita brunnescens Koide BX004
TCAAGTTCCTGAAGAACTGTAGCTGCCCATTCATCTGCTGCCAAAGTGGAAACCTCGCGATACGCTTCCTTGGCTTAAAGGACATCCAGCAAGTAGAAAATCGAATCAACGAAGCAACAAAGCCAAGGTTTTCGACAAGTGCATTCCCACACTTTTCAAGCTCAGTTAACAACTCTTTAGCGATAACTTCTGGGGATTGCGCGTGGGTGATCAGAGCTTGCAGTATCTTATGTGCCGGTAAGTCGAATGTCGAAGACTCTACACCGACACGTCTGGCGATTCCTAGAGGCGGCTGTCCAGTGGATTCATAACTCTCGTCCATTAGTTTCAAGAGCGCCAAAGGATAACTTGCGATCTGGGACATTCCCGCTACGCAAGTAGTGGTATTCAATATTCAAATCAAGGTGAAGGGTTTTACGGAGGGCGTCTTCCAACGGCGTGGGGAACCGCCGCCCCATCAATCCAAACCTCGCCCTCAATTTTCAAACATCCTTAATCTCGACCCCTATCACGTCCTCGGCGCCCACCTTCACTTCTACACCCATAACGCACACTGCAGCTCCAACCACAACCACCGCGCCCACCTCCACAACAACAAAAGCAATAGCAACAACCAACACAACAATAGCCGCAACCGCAACCACATCCGCAACCCCAAGCGCCGCCCTCTCCTCCCCCCTCGCCTCCAAAATCGGGGTTCTGGTCGGGGTGAGTCGGAAATCTCGGAATGTCGCGTGAGTGTTAGACTTTGGGCTGGGCCAAACCTTTTTTGTCCCCGGTGAGCAGTTTTTTCACATCTGCCTCCGAACGGTTCTAACTCGATTTCATTGTATCAAGAGGTCGACACGGCGAGACGACTATACCACATCAGCGCTGCTCTAACCTCCAGGGCTGATCACTTGATAGGAAATCAAGCAAGCAAGTGATACAAAGGAAGATGACGACAACGTACTTGCGTCAAGCCTATCGAGTGGAACAGCTCCTGCTGCGCAGACGACTGCAGAGTCTGTAAGTTGTCTTTTCTGCCATTCTTGAGACACCAGGCTTACCGACCACCATGACTTACCAGATAGGGCCGACGGTCCCGCACAAAACGGCTGACCTTATCGATTACAGAGGAAACAGGAGAGGGTTCAAAAMCCCTTACCCTTTCGACTGCCAGTTGGATGAATTAAAATAGCTAAAGCGGACTCTGAGTCTATACGAAGCTTCGGGTAACGACATGTGGAACGACTGGATYCGACAACAAGCGGTACTATTCAGGCTCCATATATGTTTGTCAGGGCGACAAGTTGTTGATGTGGCAGGTGTATATCTCAGACAGCTGTGAACAGAATACAGTAMATAGAATCGGGGTTTTGCTGGCATAGCTATTGGTGAAACCGGGCACTCTATCATCAGACTGGCAGAGGCCTGTCAGCCTGCCTGCTAAACATCTGTAGTCATTAGGGGCTACTGTGTCWGGTGGTACTGACGACAGTAGGAGCAGAGTGTATGATTGACAAGTGCAAARTAGAGGTCTGCGAAAGACACGTCGCAATGAGTTCAGATACAGAGCCCTTTAGATTGTAAGGAAAGTATAATAGAATATTCTACAAGGCAAAGTAACACGCGTAGGAGAAAAGTTTGAGTACTACAATGGCTCGGGAACGGCTAATAGACTTTCTCAAACCACTGGTACTCACTGACTCGTTTGAGCTCAGGAAATTCCCTTGATCCTACGATCTATCTCCTTTTCCGTCCATTGCCACTCCCTAAACTCCGGGGTGCCATGTTCACTGTCGCCTGCCGCTCTCACAAAGAAGTACAGTGCCTTTCTCTGCCCGGGCTCTACCGCCGAAGGAATACTGACAATGATAAAGATACCGAGAACCCGAAGGATTTTTTAGGTCCTTATGAGCGTTAAATGCTTCCTTGACTGCCGGCATGTCATTGTCCTATTGGCCCATTGGATGATGTCTGTTAGTTAGGAACGATATAGCCACAATGTTTGAACGGTATCTACGAAATGAATGAGGGGAGTGGAAGAAACGTGAGCGTGGCAAGAGCTCGCCGTTATTCAAGAACGGATAATTATAAGGTTTTAACTTGAAATGGCAAGCTCAGGCTGGGGTTTGGGGTACGTTGAAATTTGAGTTGGACAAGATGCCTGGTACGACTCTTCACCTTTTCAACTCTGCGGGGACTTAACGCGGGAATGAGGTGGGCTCAAGTTTTGTAGTGTTGGAACAATCAGCAGCATCTCATATAGTACATTTTCTATCCCCGAAAGAACTACGTCGACCAGACCGCACTACGCAGGCACATCCCCCTCTGACCCAAATATCTGCCATAACAGGTGCACTTGTCCGAACGGTCTCTCGCCGCCAAGCAGTGTAGACGCAGCCTCGTACTTATTCTCGGGATTCCGCACATGCACGCATATTACTCTATACGCTTGCGCGACCCGCTCTAACGCCGCCTGATGGATTTGGACATGGTATCGCTGCATCGTCAGCTGGGCAAGGCGTGCAGAGTGCACGACTTCGGGTTCGGATAACCAGATGGAGAATTGCCGAAGTGCCATTTGTAGATCAGGCGGCCGCATCCCTGGGACATGCGATAGTGGTTCCTATTCACGTGCGGGTCCTGATCAGTCCCGCATACACCATCATCGATTCTCCAACGCTCACCTGATGATGGTGCCCTTCGCATATCTCCATTGCCTGCTCAAGGCCTGCTTCGGACATGATGTTTTCGTACTAGTTGTAACAACGCGGCGTTAATGATTTGCAATACAAAGGGAATGAAAGAGAATAGACAAGACTTTGTACGTACATGATCGTTGATAAGGAACGCTACCCTTCCGTCAACTACCCCTTGGATCACTTCTTGCTTCTCCAATGTGAATTGGTACGGCTCTAGAACAGTCTAACAAGATGTCAAAATTGTTAGGTAACCGGGGTAGACTAGCTACCTGCAAATAAGTCAACGAATTCAATACGTAGACCGGTTGATCCCATCGTGGCCTATGCCGCTTCTTGTCTTCACTCAAGGAAACAATCGTCTCAAGGACAGGGTCTACCATGATGTCAAGCTCTTTACGAAATCCTGATACACGTGTTGTTTCATCTTCATCGCCGAGGAGAGAAGATTGATACACAGCCATTATCTCACGTAAGATCTGGCAATGGTCCAGGATTGCAAGAGATGGCGATAGGGAGGTGTCATCCAGGTCCTAAACGGGTCAGTACGTAAAATAGCCCCGACGAAAGCCGACTCACGATGGGAGCACGAAGTAAGGCACGCCCTTGTGCTTCAATGGAGTCAAAGAACACCTTGTAGGCAACGTCTGCTATCCTAGACAGGTAACGTTAAATCCGATGAATAGAACGATGGGTGAACATACTCTTCCAACGTTTTGGAAACAAYGGCATCATCCCCAAGCGTTCGGCGCATTGTGACAAGGTAAAACTGCACAAGATTTGCGATTTTGTATGACACAATACTGCTTTCCTGCGACCGAACGGTTTGTAGAATGCGAATCTTTTCATAACGATGACATGAGTACCATCATGCACAATATCAAGCTCCTTACCTTGAGGGGGTTGCACAGCTTCCCCACCCCATAGTCCATGAGTTCGCGAATCCATTCTTCCTCCTCAACGTTTTCATTAAACCTTCTTATACTGCCAACCATCCTACCGTCGCTCTTTACTCCAAAAAGAGCCTCAAGGAATTCTCGTTCCGCTGCTATTGCTTGGTGAACCCAGGCCAGCATGTCCCCCACATAACGCATAGGATCATGAGCATGTAACTCAATCGGACGCGGCAGCCCTGATGGTCCGCCTCGCGTCAAAGCCGTGGTGAAGGAGGTAAGAAGAGTCGCTTGTCGTGTTTCAGAAAGTATAGAAAGAGCATCACTGAGAGGCTACTTGTTAAACGAAATCAAGCCCCGCAGCCGGACCAACGCACATACCTAAGTAGCTCTGGCCTGTTGCGCAGCCGCACGATGCATTGGCATAGGGTCGGATTCACTTCATATTGTACGTCGCGGCTTAGTTGTCTGAATTCACTGGAAGACCGGCGGAAAATTTTCTCGTAACCTTGTTCCAGGTGCGATGAGGTAGCTGCCATGATATCGACACTAGAGGTAATGAAGCGACACGTGGATAAAGCATATATGAATGAATCTTACCCAGCTTGTGTGGGAGTCCCATCTTCGCCGGACATGAGTAGCCTGCAGTCGTCTCGTATTCTTTCTGTCTTGTCCATGGCAGCAAAGAAACGTGGACCAACGGGGACGTCCCGTTCCGTTATCGCCTCTATTTCCTCCTTTGTGAGCGTAAACCTCTGCAGAAATATCGTTGCAATGAGTTTCTTCGTCTCTGTTTCTTTTCTGTTGACAAGATGAGCGTTATCTCGACCAGCAGGGACGCATATACGAACCTTTCTTCCCTGAGCGTACCCGCGCGTTCCAGCAACTCTTTGCTGGCGTCCCTGGTCTGAACCAAGTGAGCTTCGGCATTATCACAACTCGCCCGCATATGGTCTACGTGTCTCTGTAATTCCTCTACTTTCTTGAGAGCATTGTCATTGAAAAGATAGTTTGGTTGCGTGCCCAGTGCTTACTTCATTTACTTCGCCCAAAACCTTCAGGAAGTGCTGGGCACCTTCCGCGAGTTTATTTTCCATATCTCTGCGAATGTTCTTACGCGCCCTCGCCGCTAACTCGCCTGAGACAACCAAGGAAGACTCAGACCTCTTTGCAACTCCAAACTCGTCGCCATCGGTGCCGTGTACACCAGAATCTGGGGGTTTGTTTCCCAAYGAACCCGCCTGCGTGTAGAAATCAGACAAAGTTTGCAGAGCTTCGTGCGTGGCGACATCGTCAAAACTTGTTCCGAGTATTTTGGACAGCCTTAGCGTTATCGGGTTTTTCCCCTGTGCCGGAGTGCTGGATGCATTCTGACGGTCGCTTGATGGTGGAGAGGTAGGCAACAATGTGGAAAGAGAAGATGGCATTTCCAAACGAGCGGAGCCATCAAAACCAATCAGGATCTAGATCTCGGATCCAATTACACCAGAAACTCAGTACTATATCAAATAACTTTACAAAACGAATTGTTCGATTAGCAAAACGAGTGACAGAGAGAGCCATGTATAGAATGTATGTTCATGTCCATTAAKCAAAAGTCCGTCGGTTAATCAACTGGTAGGGGTCGCCGTTGCTACGGCGGTAGTGGCAGCATTGGCCGCCGTAGGACCAGCACACGGTGCAGTGGGCGTCACGTCGAAGGTTGCAGTGTACTCATCAGGATATGAGCAACCAGAGACGGTGACAACACCGCCTTCCGTATCAGCCGAATCAAACCACCCATTGTAACTTTGCGTCACGCTGTGAGGAACCGAAGTGAAAGTAGGAACAGGGAGTGTAATGACAGTTGCCGTGTTGGTGTAAGTTGGCAGAAGGGAAAYGGGAACGTCAATACTCCCGATAGTGGTGGGAAGCCATGGATACAATGAAGTCGATGACGCAGGAATGGATGAAGGTGTTCCAGTTTGCCAGGGTAGAAATGTGCCATCGAAAGGTGTTGGAGTATTGCCCAGAGATTCGCATATCCCAGAAGCGTTCCTCGGATCACTGGGAATCCAACCATTCCTGTACCCAAGTTGGTAAGACCACAATGGCGTTTCAATGTTTCCTGATTGAGCAGCGGCAATCTTGATATAAACGTTAATCTCAGTTTGCTATTCTCCTAACAGCACGGCGAACGCACCTTCCATGTCCAGAAGAACCAGTCACCGAATGCATCCATGCTAGCCATCGCAAAGTCTTGGATCCCTTGCTTCATATGCGAAGTATAGACGGCCCAGTCGTCATACAGACTACAATTGGGAGTTTGCGCTTCAATATTGACCCCGTGCAGGAACAGTCCGCAGTCGTTCGGTGACGCTGAAAACTCCCCAACAAATGTTACGCCAAAAGTCGATCGGCTTGAATGAGAGTTGTCAGTATTTCTACTATCATAATGAACCTTAACTGACCTGTTGTTGGTAGAGCCGCCCCATGCTGAACAAGCGGTCATAGGCCATTTACCGCCTAGCACACCACTTGGACCGACGATATCCAAGGGACTAGGTTGAGGGCCGGTAAAAGCGAAATAGTCGTGCTTATCCATCATTATGCGGTCTGAACCCTGTAAAAATCCGTCCCAAACTGATGTRGTCAGGAACCCGTCATGAATAGCTATGTACTGCATATGGTCAATGACGTCACCTGGCTTCCTTTCAAAGCACTTACTGGTCCGTTTCCTTCCCCTAGCCCAGTAATGTTCCTGATCATACCATGCGCTTCAAGGTAGAAACTGGTCATCTCGTCCATTCCAATGGTAGTCACCAGAGCTTCGTTCAAAATCCCGAAGATCGGAATGAGATTGCGATACTCCGGTTGCGAAACAAATTCAGTCAGAACGCGTATATAATATAATGTCCTTTCAGCGTTAGCAAGGCCCATGTTGCCGTATAGAAAATTTACAGTTCCTAGCCTTTGATGGGGTCRTTCAGTTTTTAGCACAACATTAGTATTTGAAAGAAAGCTTACCGTCCAGAGTGGTTGTAGCCATTCTGCGACCCTGGAGCGGTATGCAAATCAAGGCAGACCCTTAGCCCATATTTTCTGGCCCAGCCCAACAGGCGAAGGAAATACCTAGAATTGGGAATTAAGCGGCTTAACCAAAATAAAGTTGGGGCACTCACGTCCAGGCAGTCCGAGCTAGGAACGGCTCTCCTGGCCACGTCTCTATTGCCCAAAACGGCAAAGGTACCCTGACAAAATTGAGCCCGGCACCTATGCGCTGGCTTATTATCGTTATATATRGTAGGTCGTCAAGACGTACCAGCCATCTCTGCGATATCTTGCTCACTCTTAGAACGGGGATTATTGAGTACCGATTCATCATGCCGAACAATCGACAGACTTACAATAAAGGTGTCGTAGTGTTGCTCTAGTTGGCTAAGACCGCCATTCGCCGTATCCGCAGCCATTGCTACACTAAGGGTGTACTCATCTACAGCAGTTGGGTACCTCTGAAAAATGTCAGGGGTAATAAACGGCTCAAGGACGAGCCATCCGCCCAGGTTTACTCCAAAAATGCGGTCCTGCCCCCAAGTCCAACTCGCGTTCAGCGGAGGTGACCAAGAATTTGGACGAGCATCGTCGTTGAATGGRTTCTGCGGGTCGTGGGCCCCTAGAGATAAGCGGGTTAGTCTTTACCCATAATCACAAGGGTTTCAACTCAACAGTATCCTCCGAACGGATTATAATAGATGAATTCTGTCCCATTATGAGTTACAACTGTAGATCCATTTTGGCCATACTCAAAACGAAGGACACATTAGACACAAAGAATCGACTTAATACAATGAAACTTACGGTTACGCCCCCAGAACCGCCCGAGCCACTGTTCCCCCCGCCACTGCTAGTCCCCGAAGAGCCTTTGGCGCTAGCTGCGTCCACGTGCAACTTGGGTTTGATAACGACAAAATAGATAGGTAGAGCCACGGCAAGAATGACAACAGCTATCACAGCGCCAAGGAGTGTGAGGTATATGATGAAACGCTTCCCAGTCTTTYGAGTGGGTGCCAGCGCCGGATCAAAATCTTCCTTTGGAGTCAGTTGTCCTGGTAGTAAGGGCTCCGATACAGTGGATGAGACGCCATCCCTGGCTTCAAATGCTGGGAAGGACGAGGAGGACGCGAGGGACATGGAGGAGGGGGGAAGATGCCACTATGGGAATAAACTAGTCGTTTTTTCGGCCGCGAAGCCGCAGTAGACTGCCAGCGTGTCAATGTTCATAGGGAATGAATGTCACGACCCCTGGGCTGATTTGACAATGACATCAAAATTGTCTTTTTGCGGAGCAAATGCCGAAACTCGAGAACAAATGCCACGCCTGCTGTTGAAATTTGCTCCCTAGGGCTTGCTATGGCATACCGAGGGCTGCTCCCGCAACAACTTGGTGGACGCACATCAGGCACGCGCCATCTGACTGTCACGCCTGGTGAGATGTCTGCCACGTGCTACTCCGGTTCATGCCGAACAATGGCCGAATCCCACTACATACAAGTCTCCTAAGCATATATGGGTCACCCTCAGCGCGACTAAGCCAACCCCGAGAAATGCGGAGAACAGAAACCATTATCTTCCCTGAATTTCACACAATAATCTTTTCACTATTACATGAGCGTTCAAAACGTTCATTAACCAGTGTACAAGTTTGTCGGCAGCATTCCACGCCTGCTGAGGCGCCCTTTGATAATCGTAATTTTCAATTTATCCCCATGGTTAGACTTACTTGTGTTCTGACGGCCCTTCTCTGTCATTCCAGCCACGCTGTGATGGTTGTATTGCGACTTTTGATGGCTCTATTGCCGACTTCGCTCCGACTACCATAAGTGAGTGATTACAGCACCAATCCAAGAGCAAACGATTTTTGACATGACAGAAAGTCGTTAGCCGATTTCATATTTCTCAAAACTAATCGGGAACGTCATCAAAGGTCTGTAGGCGCCCCATCGGCGCGGAACCTTTTTTTCTTTAAGCCTGACGCTCAGGTGTCGTGCATCATCGGTCCCGTCCGCGGACACGAGAATCGATGATATTTTCGTACACTTAATTTCACAGCTATTTCCCAAACCTGACATTGCCAAACTATTCGTACTAACACTGATTGATCCATATATGTCGATTTTCCAGAAACCCTGTGACAAAGACGGTTGGTATCGGTAAACTCAGATCTATACCTGACCGGCGATTGAAGGGCAAATTCCGGGTCCCCATTCTATCCGCCCGGAACAACTCATATTCCTGAGCACCCTTTGAGAGCAACAAAGTAGCGCCACCGCTGAATAACAATACAGACAACGCAACTGCCGAGGTTGTGCTGGCGCCGATCGTCCACATTGCTATTCCGCCCTCGCTGAACTGACTTGTCGAAAAGGAAAGGCCCCACTTAGAAGTGGCTATCGCGCGTGAGATAAATAAGGTAATGCCATCAATCTTACTTCTTGACCAGTTAATATCCGTAGCGCGACACGACCCTGACGGAAACTTAGCAAATAGTAGTTYTCGGAACGTGTCTTGCGCTAACCCAGAACGATTGGGATCCATCATCTTGCCGAGCTAAATACAGTCAATTCACACCAAAACAACGGATTGGAACCGCCGGCGTTGCCATCGGGAAGATGAACAGAGGAACAACCGTAAAATGAAGCGCACCTATTTCTACAAGTACCCAATTGGAGATCTTGTCTTTCCTCCTGCTCCTCGACCCAATGGCCCTTACACTCCCAGTAGAAGAGTTAACCCGTCTACAAGTCATCTTCAAACTATCATTTCCAGACGACCTCCTTACGTTCGAGATGTTATCAAATCTGGATTCTCCCAACATCTCTACTCCTACATCCCTCAGTGGTTATAAGCTTCACCTAAAAGGAAGCAGGGAGGGATCTGGCCTTTGTCTTAGAGTGTGGGCGCACTATGATGGYCCAAATCCACAAGCGTCGACATCTTACGCCATAAGTGAAGGTGATCGGTTTGCGGATTTGCAAAAGTGGATTTGCAATGCTGATAATCCCACCGCAGACGAGCACCCAGAGTTACTGTCACCTGAAAGTACTGATGCCTCATCCGTGGCTGACACACCATTGGAACTAGAGGGTGATACCAACGCTAGCATTAATCCCCCGGTCGACATCTACGCGAAACCGGTCGCTGACCCTCTATGGTACGAGATCCAAGAGCAAGATGGTCCAACGATTTTACCCGACGCCTTCGGCTGCACAGATMCTTCTGGTAGCTTTGTGGGCAACGACTGGCTCAAGGGAAACACACGTGCGTCATGAGCTATCTCTAAAGCTTGCTAAGCCATGGCTAAAACGCCACAGCATCAGGATTTTTGGGACTTGTAGACGACGGCGCCTACCCGACGCCACCACAAATGAACGCCCACTTCAATAAACAAGTTTCATGTGACTATTCTAGTAAAACTTTTCCACTAGATATCATATTCAGATTAATGATTCCTGTTCAGGGATTCCTCAGCCCACATCGTACACAACATTCTTATCTGGCCCCGATTCATTATGCGACGGGAACGCATCTGACCCGAATTGTCAACAATTTCTCAATTCCCATTCAAGATCCCAACCTCCGCCGCTCCATTTGCAGATTAATTCACCGGCGGACAGTCCATCCTCCGACGAGGAGTCGCGAGGCGGCACATCACCCATGTCCTCACCTACCGTTGGCCCACGGCCTTATCGTTGCTTAGAGCCCGGCTGCGACCGGTGGTTCAAACGCGACTATACGCGAAAAGTGCATATGCTTACGCACCGGCGAAAGGACAGGAAACCGTTCTGTTGTAACTTTCCCGGCTGCCCTGAGCGTTTCTCGCGCAAGCACGATCGCCTCAGACACGAGGTTGGACGTCACGGGCTCGAAAGCGAATGGAATTGTCAGCCCTGCCATAGATTCTTTTCGTCCCGAGCGACGATGGAGCGCCATATCTTTGATAAGCACGGAGATATTGCCACCACGACAAGGACGCAGAAACCTTCATGATCCCTTATATGGACTCGGACCTCATCTTTATCATAATTTATTCAACAACTGCCGATCGGACGGCCAGACAAACGTTGTACATGCCTAATGCCTTACTTTTTATGTAGATGTCGGGCAGACATCTATGTACCATAGCATGGGGTTTTCGGTAACCAGCGGCATATGGCGCTATATCATACCCAATGGAGGAGTCGGATCATTTCTGGTAATTCTTTCCTGTACATACGATATGCACAGGCGACCAGTAATTGAATGGGGGAAGATAGGGGAATGCAGTGGTGAATCTCTGGTATTGCGGCGCTCGCCGCGTCGGCGCGTCGGCGCGAGGAAGGATTATGTAATGTGTACTGTCTTGCCGGCAACTTTCATCAGCTTACCGACAAAATTATATCAGATCCCTCACCCTGATAACTTCATCGAGACAAGTCTGGGACAACGAGAATAGTAGCTTCACAAATAAGGCCTAGAAGCGATCTTTGTCATGACCCAGGACAAGCCCCAGGCTGCTCAGGTCCATCCCGTATTCTGGTTTAGTGATGGCTCTATAGTATTGCGTGCACAGGAACAGCTTTTCAGGGTTCACCACAGCCTCCTATCCCGGCTCTCCCCATTCTTTGCTACCTTGGGGACGGCGGGAAACGCCCCTTCAAATGATGCTGGTGATCTTATCTCCTCTACGAGCCGGTTAGCTTTGTTTATTTGCCTTTCTCAGTGTACCTCGGTGACCAGATATGGGCACCTGACCTTGAAATTTTATTCCAATATCTATACCATGACGTGTGAGTAGAATGAATACACAATTGAATGCACTCAGCCTTGACGACTAACTGTAATAAGTCCACTTTCTTTCGATACATCGATTGATCGTTTTGCATCCATTCTACGGATCACAAGCCCTCGGTTACTTGATTTTCCCGCCATTCATACCGTGGCAAAAGAGGCCTTTGCCGCCAGGTACCCACGTGAACTAGCGCTCGACTATAGACCCACCAATACCCTTCAGGCACTCGCGCTGGCCAATGAGTACCGGYTACTACAGGTTAGCGCCGTCCATTCTTACGCTACGACATCTCCTCACGCCTGTACCATGTGTTCAAAGGTCCGGAAAGCCTTGCTATATAGCATCATCATAAGCGATGATTATAGCTTTCACGGAACAGAGGGAGGGATGGAGCCCATCAAACCTGATGCTGAGTCTGAAATCGCCATCATCAGGACCCAACAAAACGTTTTCGACGCGGATGCTGAACGTTGCTCCGCTCTCATGAATAAATTAATTGAACACTTCACCCCAGTGCTGTTCACGCCGGTCACCACACCCCATCTTACCTGCACTGATGTTTTCGCGGACACGTGGTCGTCGCTCATCGCTGAACCCGCGATTATAAATGATTGGTTAATAAGACCCCTTGAAACCCTGGAGCGGATGAAAAATATCGACTGGCAGGAACACGGCCTATGTGCCTCGTGTACGATGACACAGCGAAAGGAATGGACGGCCGAACAACACGCGATTTGGAATATGATGGACGGCTGGTTGAAAGATGATTCAGAGTAATGAAAAGGTGCTTTTATCACATCATTAGATGCATGTAATTCCCCTGCTCATTATCTGTGGCCCAAGGCTTGTATGAATGATTCTCATCGAATGCTATTTGTAGGAATTGGATGACTATTTTTTGCCGCCACTCAATCTCTCCTGACCCTGYGGTAAAAGGCTATAACATGGCTTTTCTCCCTGTATCCGTAAGTTGAGATTGAATGACTTTTACGGAGTTGAACTACTACCTGTGATCACAACTGCAAGGCCAAGTCCAAATGTACGGTACATACTGTGGAGAGGCCACAGCATCTCGAGTGCGTTGCCATGTGCTTTACAATGTCTTCGATGCCTATCAGAAGCTATTAACACCTGCTATTTAACAGTTTTCTGTGTTGAGTAGCCGCATTTTGTTGTTTTGAGGGTGAAATGAAGTAGCGAACGTCGTTATGTGGGTCCCGATTACAACAATACAGATGCTTAGACTGTTTTACTACATGCGCCCACAGGTCTTCAGCGTTACGCATTATTATTATCAGGGGAATAGCGGCGTAAAGCAACAAGGCAATAGATGTTCTCTTTTGTTTCGTCTGTCTGCACTCACATAGCATTCGCGATGCTGTTAGCTGTTCGTTATAAAGGGCGACTTTCGATGCCAATTCTCTCAAAACTAAGAACTACCTCTTATCATTTCACGCTTTACATGTCCCGCCACAGTAGAATCAAGACCTTTCCTGGTCTTGTGCGCCTGAACTGGGGAATCTTCAACATCGCATACGTTCCCCTGCGCTTGTCCGTCCTGCCCCGGTTATCCACTGGCGCCATTCATGATGCATTCATGCTGACCTGGTACATGTCTAAACTCATTTCCGAAGTCTATCGTAGCAGCCGCCTCAACACCATCTCGTTCATATTATGCCATATCTGGCTATGCACGAGTCCTGTGATATCCCTCTATTCAGCATTTCGTACTCTGCAATGTGTGAGTCTAAAAAAACACTGATTCTGGCGTACGCTGAGACACGATCTATAGCTCGATGCTATGACATCTGTAACGGCGGTTGCTGGAAGTCATCATCCTTACAGGTTCTGGGTGGCCTGCTGGTTTTTGAGCGCTTGCTTGACAAAGTTTGCGCACAGAAAGCAGTGAGTAATGATCGCCAGTATTATGAAGTCCCTTACGCTATCTCAGTAATGCCCTGACAAACCGCTTGGCTGGTCATTTAAGAGCCCGACTCCAGCCTCGATTGGCTAGAGGTGCGGCATTAACCGTTAATTGTAGGCACTTAGTTACTAACCCACGCCACAGCAAGTTTACGTTTAGATATGCAGTACGCTAGAAGTAAGTAGGTCGCTCKTTGTTCTCAGCGTCGCTCACATATATCAAGTATCACTTCATGATAGTGCCTTTCAAACAGACTCTTGGCATTTCGGCTCTGTTCCCGAGATGGATATCGTTCGGAGCTTTTTCACGCGCTTGGGCGATATTCTTCGGGTCCTTCTCGAGCTTCCCACGGTCGCTTTCATTCTATGTCAAACAAAGGATTATGTGGCGAGAGTGTTTACGATAGTGGGTATCTGTATGATCATATTCAGTATGAATTCTCCCACAAATTGGATCGGTGGCGCAGGTAAGGATCTTCATATTCGACGAACTCCTGATTAGACGTGAACTTCAAAGGCTACACGTTTTGGACAACTCACCCTGCATACCGTAAGCTGCACGCTCTGTACTCTATGATATTCGAGATAGATTATCGAGAGACCGTATGCAAAGATGGCCTTGCCAATCGCCTAGAGGAAGGTACGATTCATTGTCGATCATTCTAGTTAAGTTGCTCATTAAGATCGCGCAGAGTTCATGGCAACGTCGAACCTGCTTGGGCCTAGGGACATTGATACATGGCGTCTTGCGTCTTACGTAGAACCGATCCCATGGTACTGGGAAATCGGGCAAGGCATGATCCTCGAAAATCCAATGGTAAATTTAGCGATTTTCATATAGAGAAACACTGATGATTCTCGTAGCCTATTTTTGCAGCCATCTCTTTGTGGTCCCTTCCTACCTCTGCTCTCTTCTCTATGGTGTTAATACAATATGCTACTGGCATTCTCAATGCWGACTTTTACCGTATGCGCGCGGGATTCACTGGCTCGACCCTTGGAGCAATAATGAGGAAATCAAAGACTCTTTATGAAACTATACATGAGGTGCCAGATGAACGCGTTCCCACCGCATATCCAACATCTACCTCAGATCCCGCGGGTATGAAAATATCTTTAAAGTACGTCTGGCCTGGGTTTCTATGTCGTTCATGACTTAGCCGAGAATAGGCATGTTTCCGTCACTTACGAAGGGCATGAGACACGAACAATCAATGCTGTGGTTGACGTTTCTGTGGACATAGAACCTGGGCAGCTCGTCGTCATAGTCGGTCAAAACGGAAGCGGCAAGAGCTCGCTTCTTAAGCTTTTGCCTATGATCACGCGACCATCGTCTGGCGGCGTTTATATTGATGACAAGTTGATCACTGAATATGATATTAATCAAGTCCGCAACGCAATGGCTATCCTCTCTCAGGACGAGAAAATGTTTCCTCTATCTCTGCACGATAATATGCTTATGGGCTTGACGGAACGAGCATGGAGGCTTAATTCACAACAATCAACAGAGAAGCTCATAGAATATGCCTCGAGRCTCGGTGGCTCATGGGATATCATGCGTAATGTGGGTCTCGACACAGTACTCGACCCTGTTTGTGTTGTTAGGCAAAGTACGGAAGGKTTCGGTAACGGAAAGGTTGAGCGAGCTGCATACGACGAACTCGACAGGTGTGCCGCCACTGTAAAGCCGGTCAAGATCTCTGGGGGAGAAAGACAGCGCTTGTTGGCGTACGTGGTTATTTTTGGGTCATAAAACTCATTATTCAACTGCTGGTGCAGTACTCGGTTGATAACACGAACAGTGGACAATGATGATATCAAGCTCATTGTAGTGGACGAGCCAAGCTCAGCTTTAGATCCCATCGCTGAACGCAACCTGTTTGAAACCTTCATGGCAATGCGTCAAGGTCGCACTGTTATTTTCGTGACTCATCGTTTCAAGCATTTAGTGGATCATGCGGATTTAATCTTGTTGGTATCTATTAGCGCTGCGCGTCCCCTAGCTCATATCCATGTAGATGTATGGCAAATGGAATTGTGGTGGAGCGCGGGACTCATGCCCAGCTCCTCCAGGCACGCGGCGAATACGCGAGACTATACAATGCTCAAGTCCAAGTTTCTGATAAGTAATAGTTCTCAGGCTGTCAGCAACAAGACAATTTCGCCCAAAGTCCTGAGATTTCTTTGTCCCGTACTAGTACTCGAGAATATGAAAGAGAGAGAGGATAATAATAGCCTTATGCCTATATGTATGTTTCTGATGCTGTGGACAATGACATGTGTATCAATTTCGGGTTAGCCTCGGAAGATTCCGACTCGGATGTCTCTGTGACCGCCCGCTGCCGTCTAAACGCGGCGCAAGCCACAACGCCAGTATCAGATTAGTAGTAACCTCAGATTCTCAGGGCTAGCTTCAGATGGAGATACGGAACCAAAATGGAACCGGGAAATTGAATTACGAATGCTGGCACACTCCGTCATATCATCATTTAGGGGGCCGTCCGACCCTCTGGCAATGACATATATTCAAGAAACTAGACGACTCTTGTTTTAGGCTGCACGCAGGGTTGCCTTTGAGTAAATAGAGATAGCCAACACCGGGCCATTCCTTGCTACCCGTTGGAGCACCTGGACTCAAGTACATTTCGACTCTGATCGAGTAGCGGAATGGAAGAGCCACAAACTTTGTACATGAACGAAATGAAGGAAGATTAACGTCGGCGGCAGCAGGGCCYCATCGAACCAGAAGAGAAGCCTCTTCATCGGGACCTCGGGAACCAGTAGGCAAATTTACTCGGCGTCCCCGTTACGATACGACACCCTACCACACCTCACCCGTCCATCAATGTCAGAAACCCTATTCCGATCCTAGCTTGAAAATTTTACTGTTCAGCGCGACTCCTTGACATGCTCTGCCATACCTGACGCCTACTGAAGTATCTGGCTGGGACGAAATGCCCAAAGGGAGCGGAAGAATACTGATAAAACAGATCCCACGTATCCACATCGTCAAGTTCTGCGGCGCCCGAAATCAGCTTTGGCCAGGTTCAATGCGAAAAACGTACCACGCATTTGCATCGTCGAGACCTTGACGCTGGCTATTGACCAGGTTTAGTCCAGAAAGTATTCCAGAGTACAATAGAACTAACGGCCTCGCTTCAGGTGAGCCGGGGGTGCCTGAATGAAACGAAGTTATCAGCTACATTTGAATGCTTCACGGCAGACAAGTTAGGCGCAGCTGTGGCCGCACGCAGTGCCCTTGGTCCCGTAACAGTGATTAATCATGCCGTCAGATGATCTGAAACTACTCACGTCTTGGCGGATTGCCGATCACGTCAAGCCATCCGCGCCAGGAAGGTGGTTAACTACTTCCCGATGAAGCAGTACCACTAGGTTTGAAACCTAGAACAAGGATGCCCCATATAAGCAAGCACTTGATTTTACCACAGTATTCTGGACGCCGAAAAAAAACATGGCATCTCGATGCGCTGCACGTAATGAAACGTGTGCGTTCACACCATTGTGCTCCAAGGAACAGATTCTCCGCGTCAGCCCATAGACCGAGGACGGCCGTTGATAAGTTGTCCATCAAGCTCGAACCAACGATGAACCATCGCGGGTGCAAAGCCGGCAAGCTCCAACTCTTGCACCCATGGATCTGCGGACCACGGTGGGGCATGCCGTGCCCAACTCGGAACTGACATTGCCCAATACCTAGATAAAGGAAAAACATAACCAATGGAGAACAACGATTACATGCGTCCACAAGTCGTGCTGCGCACGATGACGCCACCCTTGCTTAGCCGTGCAGACCACGGCCCCAAAATGGCTACTGTTCGCGCGTACGTCACGTTGCGGCTACGTTGTATTTAATTTCCGGCGAACGCCGCGCCTTACTTATCTGCGAATATGTGTGGGCGTCCTTGTCTGACGCCTCTACGCTAGCGGAATTACCAGAAAAGGACGGGACGGTAGAAGATCGCGGAAAGAGARCACAAAAGAGAGATTAGAATAGCGCAACGGCCCGGGGACGAGACTATGTAAGGTGGGATATCCATCACAGAACAGACTTGGTCAATATCAATGCCCAATTCGGTCGCGATCTCCATTGAGAATTGAAATAGGACTAGCTATAGGCACGTCTCCGTCGCAGTTTCCACCCCGAGCAGTCGAGTATGTGGCGGCGCTAGGACAAAACCAGACGTCACGTCCTCAGGTTTTAACACGTGCATGCTGCTTTTACACAATGTCGGTTTCACGAGGGCTAGTAGCCGCGACGGCACGCACGAGACGTTCCGTATCAGAATCCATCTTGAATTGGGCTCCAGGCCGCCGCGCCAGGAAAAAATGCACTAAAAATCGGAATATTCAGTAATGTGAATGCACCAAGTCACGGGTGCATCTCAATTGCGCCATTGAGYGGATCTGGCACGATAGCGTGATGGAACGTATATGAACAGATTCTGTCAATTGTTGCGCTTTGCATTTTTGGTGGCTATGTCCGTGCAACGACGCGCGGATCTTTTCGATCGTTCATTCCAGCTGTCACCCCAGATTATAGCTCAAGGATAAGGGGGTCCAGTCCTAGAATCATACCCGCTACGTACCGGCCACATGCACTAAAAAAAAATCCAATAAAAAAGGGGGAAAAAAAAACAGCACTCCCATTACTCCCGGCCCGAACACGACACTTTTCGGCTCCACACTTTTCTTTGATAATCCAGAATGACGGGCACAAAATCCCAAACACCGTATTCCGGCCAATACGCGTTACTAAAATGGATCTGTGTGTCCTCGCAGCACTGTTGTTGCAAAAAAAGGGGCAAAAAAAGTGAGCGAATTGAGCGAGATCCGCAAGGGGAAAAGTGGAAAGAAGGATGGATTGGGCTCAAACGTGTCGTCCTCGTTGCGATAGACGAGGGACGGCCGGTTGTGAGAGATCGATCGCGGAGGTCATGTGGACGAGGGTATAAATGTGGTATTTGAGCGCGAGACAAAGGGATGCCCCGAATGCGCTTGCGCTTTTCTTCCCGGAACAGCCTGCCCACTGCCCCCA
>JNHV02000380.1:0-18318 GCA_001691785.3 Amanita brunnescens Koide BX004
GCCCCTCTTTGACCCTACGCACGATGTACTTGCCTTTTTCCAAGAGAGTAGTTTGCGAGAACTTTCTGGCGCAGCAAAGTTTAGAGCAAATTGATACCCCTTAGATACCCGTTTATTGAACTTTTGTTGATAGTACCACACTCGTTTATATAAGCCTATAGACATTAGATTCGGTAAATAAATGAGTACTCCGATTCATAGTCAGCAACGCCGCGGCCATCATCCTCGCGGCAGATGAGAGCGATCCTTGCCTCTTGATCCCTTCCTCCAAACTTGGCAGAGATCATCGATCATCAGTTAGATCATAGTGGAACCTGCATCATTTTGATCTYATGGCAACGATGATGGAAGCTGTTTACTATAACGGCGTAGGGCGTATTACTGTCATTGCGTCATTTTGTATTCACCTAGCGATGTGTATCTCAGCCGAACGATTTACAAATTCTCAAGGTGCCGATTCCGCAGATCGGCGACGACCAAGTTTTGATCAAAGGTGGGTAACCTGCGCGCATGCAAATCGGATCAATTTATGACTTGCGTAGTCACCTGTTGTGGAATCTGCGGGACAGATCATCACCTCGCTGTTGGCGAATTCCTGGCCAAGTATCCTGTACGTGCATCGGGATACTAAGTGTTATCTCACGTCCGAAATGGCGCATGCAGCTTATTCCTGGTCACGAGTTTGTAGGAAGGATCGTGCAGTTGGGGAAATCGGTCAAAGGATTATCAGTGGGGGACCGTTGTGTAGCGGATAATACTTTATTCGTGAGTTACTTATTTTCAAGTAAGCAAACCTGGTGAAATGCRTAGACCCTGCATTCGCGTAGTGCGAAGCGTGCTTCTTTTGTCGTCGGAAGCAATGGATGTTTTGCGAAAGCTTGGGTTCTCTTGGGGTTACGATGGCGGGCGGCTTTGCTGAATACGTGGCAGTGTGAGTTTCGTGAAACAAGTTTTAGATGCCGAAAACTGTCCCACATAGCCAGAGCAAGAAGGTATTCAAGATCAGGAATCTGACGGACGAGGAAGCAACATTGGTTGAGCCGACGTCTTGCGCGATACATGGCGTCGATATGCTAGGTCCCACTGCTGGTGTGAAGGCATTGGTTTTTGGTGCGGGGCCTACAGGTTGTTACATTACATCCCAATTGCACCTTACTGAGATATATCTCCAGGTCTTATCCTCGCACAACTGCTCAAATTGAATGGAGCATCAGAAGTTGTAATAGCCTCCAATAAGGGCATCAAGACGCAGATTGCACAGCGACTTGGAGCAGGGGATAAAATTATTGAGTTGGATAGAAATGACCCGGGCCCTCAACTGGAAAGACTAAAGAAAGATAATCATTACGGATTTGACATTGTTGTATGAATCACAACCTCATCAACTGCATCCCACGGTCTGACGTCTAATTGTGATAGGTGGAAGCCACTGGTTCTGCCAAGCTTGCGCAGGATGCAATAAATTACGTGCGGAGAGGTGGCACTCTGATGTTATACGGTGTATATGTGGAAAAGGACAGAGTATCTTATTCGCCGTCAAAGATATTCGGAGACGAGATCAGAGTACGGCCGACCGTGGCAATGATGTTCAACGTCCCGACATCTGATTTAAGTAATTTGCAGATTATCGGGTCTTTCGCGCAGTCATATTGTTTCCCYCGCGCTGTCGCGTACCTTGAAACGGGAAAGATTCACGTGAAGGGCATTGTACGTGTCACTCCCTGATTTCTTCTTACTGATTAAATAACTCAATCAGGTTACWGAGACTTTTTCAATTAAAGATTACCAGAAAGCATTGGATAAGATGAATAGCAAGCAGGCATGTAAAGTAGTCGTCAAGCCGCACTAGAGAATTGGGGCTATGCAATCAACCKAACTAAAAATAGCCTCCTGTTCGGCTAAGTTTATGTGGGACCCGGCGGACAGATTCGGACAGGCTCATGTGCCAACCATGGGACTGAAGCTGACTGTAGGAAGTGGAAAGCCTTGGTTATCTTCTGTGCAATGCGCCAGTGCTTCGGCTTTTCGGAGTTCCTGATTTTTGCTCTGATGAATCAGACGCACAAGACCTCAATTACYGAAAAAGGCAATCATGGATCGAACGTGCGCTGCTAGCCAGCCAATCAGAAGCAATATCAAGCACGTTTCTTGGTGCACACGAGCAATGATTCTTCACAAGCAGGTGCACAGGGGCTTCATATCTGGGGGTACGCACGTCCCACAGTAGCGTCTTATGTCCTCATCTCACCCCACCATGGTCAAACCAATCCTCCCTCGCCACGAACTCCCTAGCTCCGAACCACAGCCTGCTCAGCCAAGCAACGTGGATACGGCGCCAGGAGATCCACCCCAGCCTCGCAGGAGGGGCCGTAAGCCCGGGCCACTATCTCGCACCGCCCGAGAGGCCCAGCGGAAATTAAATCACTCTATCATCGAAAAAGCGAGGCGGACCAAGATTAATGAAGCCCTTGCTGCCCTCCGTCAGCTCGTGCCCGCAGACTACGGCAAAGGGAGGGACAAGGACCCTGGTTCCAACAGCGGGGACGAGAACGATGAAGATGATGAAGACGATGATGGGGACGGCGAGTACGGCGCTCCGCGGCGGAAGACCGCCGTTACGAACAAGAAGATCGCTACTGGGAAAAAGGAAGAAAAGGAATTCAAGTTAGAGGTCCTCGAGCGGACTGTAACGTATCTCCAAGACCTGACGGAGCGGTACGAAGACCTCCAGCGAGAGAACGAGCAGCTGCTAGACATGCGCCGCTGCTCTTGTCAAGAGGAGAATACGCGCCAGCCCATCAACAGGAAACGGCACCGCTCTGGATCAGAAATCGCCGCTGGTGATACTGATTCAGAGTTGGCGACGGATGAACGTCCCTCAAAGCGCCACGAGCCGCTTCCGCCTATCTCATCCTGGCTACCTCTTTCCCCTGAATCTGTCCGAGATATTCCACAGGGTTCGAGGCATGCCACTGCGCCCATGATGCCGTCATACCTCCCCACACCCCCTTCTTCCGCGCTGTTTCAACCCACGCGKACGCCTATTTCCCCGTTGAGCTCGACTTCAACCACAAAGGGTTCATATATCCCCTCCCTGTCGCTGGGGCCCACAGCACTGCCACTCCCCAGCTTGATCACGCAATTGGGCCCGGCCAGCAACAAACGGCGCCAAAGTGTATCGCATTCACCATTATCACAGACCTCCTGTGCGTCCATGCGTCTTACCATTATGGGCGACACTTAAATTTTCCCTCACAGCCATCCTGAGTAACACGGATCCCAAACCATACTCTCAGGGTCCGCGTGCAGATGCTTCGCCGACCTCTCCTTTCCATACACGCGAAGATGAGACTGCTGCTTCGTTATTGTTAACGATGCGTCTCCTTCGCTCCCCCACGTCTCCCCGCCACGTGCCCGCCACCTCGCCCTTGTTGCATACGTCCTCGGCAGGCTCACGCAGACCAAGTATATCAGGCCGTACTGCGCCTGCTTTACCATCTTCACCGAGATTGCCGCGCCAGGAAAGGTTGCCGGCATCTGCATCCGGCGTCCACAATAAGAATGAACTTGAATCTACACCCGGTTCTCGGGTAACCCAAGTCGAGACGCCTGGATCATTGCTCGGCTTGACAGGACATATAAACAGAAACGGACTCTGAACAGTGTTGCTTTACGCAAAATGCCAAAAAAATGTTTTTAATGTTTTTATTATTCGTCGACTTATGCAAGCTAGATTTATGTATGTAGTTATGAAAAAGGATGTATTATTGTATGTTCTTATCCGAGAAAATGGACGTTGGAAYTGCTGAATGTAACATGTTGTGGGAAGAGAAGCAGGTCTGCCGAGAGGCTTAGGTAACTTGATTCCGCATTACGCCCGCGGGTATCGTCGGCCCGGAACTACATTCGGTGAAGCACAAACTGATAGTGAAAATCATCAGTTGTGCCACCTGCTCTCTCTCGACGGTAAACACGAAGTGAAATAGCAACATCGCTGTACTGTTCCATTGCCCCATTTAGTGGTCTAGTATCTCGCAAAAAAACACTCACAGTTCGACCCGGAAACGCACTGCGTGCTGGTCTGCAGACTTAACTTGCCTCAACGAGAGTCCTTGTGCATTCGTCGTAGGCGTACAAGCGCAGTCGTCATCGAAACACGTCGCCCAGCTCAAGCGTCCCAGCCATCGATCTGATAAATGGTGTCAATTCTGTTCTTTTGGCGTAAAGCGCCACTTGGAAACAATTCGTTGATAGGTAGTGGCGGCAGTTTTGAAAGCTTTAGGGGGCGGCGGCGTTCGATACTTCTCGAGTAGAAGTCCTTTCTCTCTTCTCAGCGGCAGCGCCGGAAGAACGGTAGAACCAATATAACAGCTTAGACCGTGTGCATGACTGTAGAACAGGACACACGGGGTTTACATCCAGAGAAGTCACCGAAACAGGGTATACGTACCTTTCCATAAAAGTTTGACATGTTCTTGCGCGTTATGTCCTCATTACGTTTGAGTCTTCCAAAGCAAGGTGAATTTATGAAATGGGTGGTGTTGTTAGGATGACGATATCTTGTCAACATGGTGCCTGGAATCGGGGATGAGACAGAGAAGACCCGGTGTACTGGTTAGTCGTGACTGTGACTTGGCATAATTGATCGGATCAAATACCGGCCAGTTCTTTTTTTTGTTCTTTGCGAATAAAACGGTATATTGATCAAGGTGGACAAAAAGCGTCAACCAATTCCAAACTGGTCGGAGGAGTCAAGCCTCGCAAAAAGTCGTACTACTGTCACATTTATGCACTTGGAATGACTTTACACTGAATCTCAACGTCAACATGTCCGGGTGAACGCGTGGCTCTCTCGACGAATGAAGAGACTAACCGGTGAGCAAACTTTCAAGTTGTGGCAGCCATGATTTCATTGTAATTGTTCGTCTTTCCTCAGTGCTTGCCTAATATGGTATCGCGGCACTACAGCTATATGCGTACCTGGTTACCCTCTAATTATCGGTGAACCGGAGTGGCATAGTTGCTGTGAGTGGATCGTCACGAGAATCACATGGTAGTCGCACCAAAAGAGTTCAAGCGGTGGAGGGATGATTATACGGCCGCTGCAACTTGGGAATAAGTATAAATCCGTCACTGTTACTCATGTATGCCATCACTTTCAGTCGTCAATGTTCCTCGCAGTCATATAGGTGGAGCGATTCGAATACTAGAATACCATTACACTTTAAAGAAATGACGAAGAGCGAATACGTACCTACCTGGATTAAGGATGCAATGATTTCTTTGTTGCATATCGTCTGCGCTTGGAACGTAGCTGTTCAACGGACCTGGTAAAGCAATAAATGCTGCTTTAATCAGGTATATAGCCCGACTGCAACCATCCTCAGCCAGCAGACGAAGAGGACCTACAACTTAGAAACAGCTGTGAGTTCTTCACCTGCACAGTTCGTCGCCCTTACTCGGCTTAAGTCTAGCAAAGACAGCACCACGCACAATGAACGATCCAGTTATCCCTATAGTAAGCCCTATTGTTGATATTCCTTRGAAGCCTCACGCCAAGATATGTTGGAAGCTCAGGATCACCGAAGGTGTTTACAAAGGAAAGACGGGACGATATCATTCATCCGCGGTTTTGGCACACGTAGGTTTATCATCAATATGAACTGGATATCGTGAAAGCCCATTGTAACAGGAGACTGTATATTGGCTAGAAGACGACGATGGAGACGTGCATGGACCAGTATCGTGGGATTTGATTGAATCAACCGGGGAGACTTATAAGGAGCGTAGGAGATAATCGAACGATTTGGCTTTGTGAATACATTGACATTGGGAAYATTCGGGCCTTACGCAAACATAATTGCCAGTAATTCCTTGCTATCAAGCGTATTTCTCAAACAACATCGCATGACGCGGTTTTAGGACATTCCGGGTGTGAAAGATGCTATTTCCCATTCCTTGAGATACCAGAGCTTTGACATTAAAGTCT
This sequence comes from Amanita brunnescens Koide BX004, assembly GCA_001691785.3. Classification (NCBI taxonomy): domain Eukaryota; kingdom Fungi; phylum Basidiomycota; class Agaricomycetes; order Agaricales; family Amanitaceae; genus Amanita; species Amanita brunnescens. The sequence continues at coordinate 5,990 of JNHV02000380.1, forward strand.
GCAAATGAGTAAACTCTTGGTATTTGAGTAAGACTCGGAGTATTACCAAGGCAGAAATTTTCCATCAAAAGGCACGGATTTTTTGGCTGCCGGTAGAATCGGTGTTTTGAATACACATTCTCAGTCTCGAGGGTTCCTGGGCAAGGAATGGCTGGAAATGGTCATTGGTGGTCGTATCCCAATGCTTGCATATGTTTACCCTGGCCGCTGACCATTGCGTTGTGGCTTCCAAGCTATCGATTCAATCTTCCAACGATGTCAATGGGTAGGTAGCTCATTAAGTCCTGGATTTAGTATCTGATGTTTCCAAGGTACCACCGTTAAATCTGTGTTCTCGCTTAGGTGGTTGAACCCAAATAAGCATCGATACCCTCTGACAGACGAACAAAGTAGAAGGCTTGCCTCGGAGAAGGAAGATAACATTCGTTGGGTCGCAAGGAGTTTTGCGACGTATTCAGGTTACAGGCTTGGGGATGCCGACCTGGTATCTGAAGACCTCAGTAGGGAAGCGGCCGAATATGGTCAGTGCGCGGGCCGCTTTGCTTCACAGCCACACCGTAATCCACCCCGATTTAGGCCAGTTCGCCGAAATCGTTACAGCGCCGTTCCGGTTACTACACTTATTAACCATTTCACAATTTTGAATCGACCAGGCTATCCACTCGAGCATTATGATGCCCTCGGCGATTGCGAATTAATTGATTCTGTTCGAGGCAACGTCGGCGGTCTTCCTGCATTAGTCCTATATCGACCACGTGCACGTCACCTAGTCGTACCCAGCCTCGTTTCTACACGCTCTCCACGACCTGCGGGTGACAAAGACAGCGCACCCATCCGGGCACGGCGCCGTTCATTCTGGATTCTGGGCGCTATACTGTGGCATCAAAAGTCAGTTGACGGAGCGAATTCAGCACGAAATTGGGAAACGCCACCCGGCTGCACTGATTCTCACTGGACACAGCATGGGCGGTAGTCTGGCCTATTTGCTCCTGCTAGATCTACTTTCTGAGGAACTCCCTCGAAATCAGTCAACACTCTCTGTGCTGAGATTTTAAATTGTCGTCATGGGCGCTCCAAGAACGGGAGATGGAAAGCTGGTTGATTATTTTCAATCTCTCCTTCGACAACTCCGCGAGAAGTTCAATCTAGACCCCCAATTTTTAACTGAGTACTCCATCCAGGGCTACAATGACGGTATGTTTTCCTCCAGCATGAAATCTGACGGACTGSCTTTTACTCTCATCTCAAGGGATCCCTGCTGTTCCACCACGAAGCATGGGATATCGTCATTTCTGCCAGGCTCCGCTTTTCACTGGTGGTGGCAAGCTGTATCGAATACCTGCCAACAATAAAAGCCAGGTAATGTTCCACCCACCTGAAGACACGATGAAGCTCTTCCCGATGGGTGGACACAACTATTACAATGGTCGGGATCTTGAGTCATTCAGACGAAGGACGGCTTGGTTGGCTGAGGCAGATACTGAGAAGGCGGGGTGGCAATCCAGGTATGAAGCTGCTGCGAGATCGAAGGACCCGTTGCGACATTGACCAGYGTTCGTGAGCGAGGTAATATATTTTTGCCTTGTAAATCTGTGCCTAGCTGTGCTAGTACAGCGTAATATCCTTGTTTCTCTTGGAGTCTATGTAAAGGAGTAAAGTGCGGTATGGCCAAGAAATSCCGACAAGTTTGCTAAACAGGACAACGATAGTCAATCATTCATATCTTCAGCCGGCAAGTATTATGATGTTCCTGGGCAATCGTGAAGTCTAACCCCAACCAATACTCGTCCCTCTGAGCGTCTTCAGAGAAATTCTCCAGATATTTTTTCCGTTTTCTGCAGCTCAAACTCAAAGGCGTCTTGGCTGCCTCCATGATGTGTCAGATCAAGCCACAGAAGATCGGAGTAAGGCAATGTGTTGCTCGTCGTTTACTTCACGTCAGGGAAAGGAAGACAAACCAAAATAAATAGTCTGTTCCATGTCGACATTATTGGCAAGTCAAGGCGAACAACCCACGCCATGCTGACTCACGTACTAAGATTTCCGTAACAAGGTAGCATCTCACCTGGCACACCGTCGATTAGTTATTCAAACCATCTCGGGCGGACCATCTAAACCGGTATGGGTCTTGAGAAAACTTATTGTTGTGGCCACCACGGAGCTATAGCTTTGAAATGTATCTCTAGAATTTCCGTCCTACAGGTTAATTCGGCCCTCGCAATCGTCGCTCCCAAGTACCAGCCCAACTCCGTGTGCCTCTAATCTTTCCCCCCAACTTGATCTCTCGTTCGTCCTCATACTCATATCCCAACCTGAGCAGGGTATACATGAACGTCAGGTCGAGGCACCACTCTGACCGGTCCTCCAGTTCCTTCATCATCTCGCGCAGTGCTTGCAAGCATGGATACGGTAACGGGCTCTGGAGTGAAAGGTGCAAGTAGTGGATGCAGACGGTGGGAAAAGTAGGACAAGAGAAGAACTTTCTCGGATGGGAACGATGTGAGCAGCGATGGCTGGTATACACCGTCGAACGAGCACCATTTGAGTTCGCATATACTGCCAATCCAAACTTGTTGATGCACGAGATAAAACAGAAGCAACTTGAACAGAGGCTTACGCATTCTTGGCGAGCACCAACTGCATTAATCAATTACACCTGAACCCACATCCTCCCCGCCCATAGTCACATTCCTCTTCTCGTCACTCTTCTCATCTGAGATCTACACTCTGCCTTCCTTTTGTCAAACACGAATCATCAACAACCTCACTTCCGCCCTCCTTCCCATTCGTCCTCACCGAGATGAATTCCGCCAAGCGGTGGATACGCACCATCGCCCGCATCAGCTCATAGTCCAGGTACGAATACTGGTAGAGCACATGGCTTGGAGCCCTCCTGGCTGAGTGGAGTTCTGAATGTATCCAAAAATAGTGTACGCCCCCACGAGTTGCTTATTATAACTGATTTATATACGGCCTCCTATCTCCTCTCGAGTCGTCAACGGTTGCCAGCGCATGGCATACGGAGATTAAATGCGCCAACTTGAATAGTGGGATCCAGGAACCAAAAGTTCGCTATGTGTGCTGTTAACAAATGGAAGTAGAGACGGCGGTTCCGCTCTTAGTGTTGACAAGTTCTACCGCATTACCGTCGACATACATTGGTTTGGGATGGACGGCCTTCCGGCGATGGATGTTTATGGTGAAAGATTTGTGCGATCGTTGAGTATGCGTTTTGACCTGCGCTTTCACTTTACGACGTTCAGGAGCAACGAGGGTGTCTAAGGATCAATAGGGTTGTAAAGAGAAGGTATTAACAGGGCTTACAGTTACAACCTTCCGGCCCAAACGCTGCTGCTGCAATAAGTGGGCGTCGCTCTAACTTGCAACTTGCAAGAGAACAATGCGGTGCCAAAATACGTGGATCCTCATGTTCTGGCTGTTGTTCGACGAAAGTGCGATGCTACAGGTCCCAGTTTGGGAGAAGGTATCTTCTTCGTGATACACAATTTTTTCGTCTATTGTCAGTGAGACTGAGATGACTGATATGGACCTTGTTCCACACACACACACGCCGCCGCTCACTCTGCCCTGCCCAATCTCACTCAGGCATTTGTGTATCCTCGAGCTCGCAATGTGTGAAATGGTGTCAGAATGCATGAACCCGCATTCTCGACGAAGGGATAACGATAATAACAGTTTCTTGGCGGACGGCGCCGAGGGTAAGAGATCAGCGACGACAAGTGGATGATGGTGAGTACATGAGAGCAGACGCGAGAGAGTATTGCTGAGGTGGGTCTGTCGGCATGGCATTTGCTAATCGCAGTCTCGCTACACGTACATGTTTGGGACCTGCCCGGCTGAAAGCGATGGGACGGGCTCGAGGCGCCATAGATGTCACGAGAGGCGCGTCGATTTTGTCACGCACTTCAACATCGCATGTGTGCAAAATCATCGGCACACCAACTGGCAGTCGGAGTCGAGACCTGAACCATCCCCAACTCCCGTATCAGCTCAACTTCCTCTCCCCATCTTCTATAGGACTAATACACATTCCTGGATCTGAGGGAGATTGTATGTTCTTACAATACATTTTCTCGAGTGGCGAAAGTGAGTCAATATCGTCACGGTAACGGTTGCGCGTCGGAACTGGCCAGACAGGTAGGCTTGATACGTGCAATCAACTCCGGCTTGCGCAGTCTTATCCCCAGTACTTTGAAAGCGGTACAGATGGCTGACTGTGCGAGCGGATCCACCATGTTTGGTTGAAAGCGGTTGACGTAAATATTTCACCATCGCGCGTGCTAGTGACGAGCATCAGAAAGGAAAACATACATTCTTCCCCTTTAAACCACACATGTCGGTGATAATGAAGTAGCGGATGATCTAAAAACGGTGGCCTGAGCATGAGTCTCTGACGGATATGGACTGCGTCAACAAGATGAGAAGAGAAGACGGAATTTGTATTGAGTCTATTCAGTGATTTGACAAGACAACAGGCATTGTCATATAATATGCTGCTCCGTTGGCCATGCAATATATCCAAGTCATCGTGAACGCCGCGTGAAACGTTCACCGTAATATTCCCCTTTAGTATACTATTTACTAGTATTTGTTCGCATTGTTGAATGCCGTACATACACCTAGTCTTGACACCAGACAAATGCGACAAGCAGATTACCTCTCCCACATTAGGCACGGTACCCGAACGGGGCAGCGCTTTGTTGATGACCTACTATGTACACGCCCTCAATAGTGACCGAGGCTCGAGCTGTTGTCTGTGTAGCTGATCGGGCCACTGAAAAAAGAGCAAATTCTTTGTGTCGACCCGCCTCACCATCAACCCGAATCTTCGAGGGAACGACTCTGGTAAGGCAACCACCATTGGCGTTTGGCCGGGTTAGACTCCGAGGCTACTGCTAGTGGGTTAAGTAAGTCCCTGCTGTATTTTCTGATAGAATAACATGATTCAGGTTTGCAGGTCCTTAGCCACTCTGTTTACGGTGCCTCGGTCAACAGCGGCGTCGTATCTCCCAAACCGTAGGACTAGGACAATAGGCTGCACGGAGACGCAAATTCCGCCAGCATTATTCCCGAGAACTAGGATATGATCCGGTGGGTGATCTCTCCGGCTCCACCTGTATCTCTTTGATCCATTCTCGCATCTCGAACGTAGAAGCAACATTTGAACCATCTCTCAATGACAGCATGAACGCTCAAAATTCACGCTGTGGACTGAAGTGCTAAAGATAAAGGAATTGATTATATCGCTTGTTAATTATCCTTCGGATACAGCATTGATAACATTCTAAAATGCCTTTTCACAACGGCGATCGCGCTAGATAGGCGAAGCTCAAACATGTAGTACCCGCGATCCGCCACGGACTTGCAGGGCTCATAAAGTCCAATATATCCAACCACTGAAAGCCGCTGCTCAGGCAACGGCTTGCAGCTTTGCGCCGGGCCGTGCATATCACTGAAAAGTGGTACGCGCACTGGACCATGACTCAAATATTTCACCATCGCGTGTGGTAGTGGCGAGCATCAGAAAGGAACGAGCCCTAAACGTACATTCTTCCCATTCCACACACACATGTTGCGATGATCTAAAAATACTACCAGTAGTTTGAGCACAATGAGTGTCTGTCAGATATAGACCGCACACCAACAAAATGAGAAGAGAAGACGGAATTTGTGTCGAGTCTATCAACTAGTTTGACAAGACAGCCGCATGTATGGGAAAATCTGAAGGGCTGCTCCGTTGGCCATACAACATATCTCAGTCATCGTGAACGCCGTGTGAGGGTGTACGCTACTTCGGGATACATTCAGTACTTGACACGGCTGTGAACGTGCCACCCAAGTTCGCCGTACACTACCAAAAAACGCATGACAGTTTTCCATTCTGCCTGTCAAGAACCCCGCTTCGTATTGAAACCTTCAAACTGGGAACGGAAAATTCCGAACTTTTAAGATCCCAAGGTATAAAGGAAAGCCCACTTTGCTGTCTAACTCCCCAGCACTTGAGCCTACTCATCTGACAATGGTCGAGTATAAGTACTACATCCAAACCATTGATAACAACAGATACGTCCAGTCCATAGGCGTCAAGGACGGCAAAAAAGTCCAGGTCAACGCCGGAGCCCAGGTACGTTTTTGCGTTTATCGGAGATCCTCCGCTTGAGAGCTCACTGACTGTATTGAAGATACTCTTACTCGACCAGGACATTGTGCAAACCTCGGCCACCACTGTCACGATCAAGGCCCTTGGCAACAACGTGCCTCCGCTCTACATTAACCCACCCTCGGTATGTCCACTTTTAGTATATCTAATCATGAGAGTCAGTGCAATCAACTCATTTGACTTGTAAAGGGTGGTGATGATGTTATATGGGGCACATTTACACAGAAATGGAATGTCGTCCCCGAGCCTGGCACGAATTACTTCCAGTCAGTAGTGATTAATCTTTGGAATAGCAGGCATGACGTCCGATACAGCATCGTTGAAACCAATGATCTGACTTACCCTGTCGCCGCCGGGAGTGGTGATGAAGAGAGGCTGTGGACCCAGAAAGCGGGAATTGAATATGTAAGCGAGTCGGCCAGAAAATATAGAATTAGTGTGAATTTACTTTCATCATTTAGATCTCCCTCAAATCTAAAGATTGGAAGTCGCCTACGGAGCGTAGATGGCACTTCATCCCTGCTGAGTAGAGTGGCTCGACGGGGGAACTCAGAGACCCGAGAACATGTTATTGGTAGCGAATTGCTATCATGATGTAAATTTTGAAAATCAAATGTATATGTGTGATATGCGGTGACGCTTGGAGAAAATGTGCTTGGTAAAGAGCCCAACTAATCAGAAAACCGAATGGGTACCATCAGTATATGCTCAAGCTACTTTTATAACTAAAGCTATTGACCTACTCCAAGTCGACCATCATGATATCTTGCGTGCGGGTCGTGCTTGGAATACTCGTGCTACTCTCTCGGGAGGGGTGCACATTAAAATTAAAGGGTATGCTCTGGTGCCTAGCTGCGTTGTTTTGGCACTTCTAGCTGCTGAGTGCGCTGGCGCGACTCGGGGGGAAGCGGGCCGTACTCTGGAAATCATCCTCCATCACTTTAGTCCGCGAACGCCGAGGCGGCGGCGTCGCTGTCACTGCAACGACGGTACAAATCAAGGTAACCGACGACCCTGACATAGACTGGCGGATTCGGCATGCGCACGCATGCAGAATAACCGAAATCCTAAAATCCTCCGTGCGGGTGAAAAAACAGGGGAGAGACCGAGTGGAACAGAAGGTGCTCACCTGCCAGAGCTGTGGCCGTTGGGGTACGGTTGACGTGGTGAGCCGCGGCATTGCGGCGTGATTCAGGTGGGAATGATTGAGCGTGTTAGAGCAGGTTAGAGCAGCACGGAGATATGTGAGTGATGCGGAGATACGACGCAAGAATGAGGCCGTAATATTCCCCTTTGGTATACTATTTACCAGTATTTGTCTGCCTTGTTAAATGGCAGCGGGATTGCTGAGCATACGCTCTCAGAGTCTCAACAGAGCGAGACCTAAACTATCCCCCCATCTCAGCATGTCAACACATTGTTAAGTTCCTCTTCTATGTGAAAAATGACCGGGAGTGAGAAGACAATGATGAACGATACCCGTGCGTGATTCATGCGTTGAGGGAGATACAAACATTTTCTCGAGTGGCGAAAGTGAGTCAATACCATTGCGCGTGCTGCAGACTTGGAACTGGCCAGATAGGTAGGCTCGAGATAGGTGCAATCAACTCGTGCTTGCGCAGTCTTGTCCCCACAGTACGCTGTACAGATATAGACCACGCCAACAAGATGAGGAAAAAAAACAGAATTTGAATTGAGTCTATTAAATGATTTGACAAGACAGCAGACGTATGGGAAAATGTAAAGAGCTGTTCCGTTGGCCATCCAATACATCTCAGTCATCGTGAACGCCGCGTGAGGGTGTATGCTACTTTGGGATACATTCAGTACTTCACACGGCTGTGAATGTGCCGCTCAAGTAGGTCGCCGTACGCTACCAAAACCACGTACTTCCATTCTACCTGTCAAAATTCAAGAACCCGAACCTTCAAACTGGGAACAGACTTTCACATAAGATCCCAGGGTAAAATGGAAAGCGCACGTCGCTGTTTAACGTTCGACTACCCAGCACTTGAGCTTCCTCGTCTGACAATGGCCAAGCATCAGTACTATGTCCAAACCGTTGATAACGGGAGATACATCGAGTCCAATAACACCAAGGACGGCAGTAAAGTCAAAGTCAACAGCCCACCCGAGGTACGTTTCTGCGTTTATCGGATATCCTCCATTTGCGAGCTCAATTGACTGTGTTGAAGATAATCTTAGTCAACCATGAGATTTCGCATTCCAAGCCCACCACTGTTACGATGAAGGCCCCTGGCTTCCACAAACCTGCGCTCTACATTAACCCACCCGCGCCGGTATGTCCACTTTACGTATATCTAATCATGAGATGCACTCAACTCATTTGACTTGCAAAGGGGCTTGAGGATCTTGTATGGGGCCTATATGACCAGAAATGGAGAGTCGTCCCCGAGCCTCACACGAATTGCCACTAGTAAGTAGCAATTCATCTGTGGAACAGCAGGCATGACGTCCGACTTAGTATCTTTGAGGTCCATGATCTGACTAATCCTAGCGGCCCCGGGGAGGGTGAGGAAGACAAGTTGTGGTCCCAGAAAAAGGATACCAACTACGTAAGCTAGTCAGCCAGAAAATAGAATTGGTGTGAATTTACCTTTATCATTTAGGTCTCCCTCCTTCCTAAAAGCGAAGATCCTGATAAGGGAAGATGGAAATTCATCTGTGTTAAGTGAGGAGCAGCCTCCACGAGTGACATCCGAGATCCGGGAACGTGTTAGTGGTAGCGATAGCGACGTAGGTTACGATTGCGTGCTCTCCTTAGATCCCCAGCCCAGCGTCCTTTTTTGTTCCCTACGCTTTGCGTTTGCCAGCAAGAGAAAGAACTCCAGATCACTTATCTCAGCCTTGTTCTCGTCTGCACGGCGGAGATATTAACATAGCCGTGGTTCATTTGCAAACTTCAAACTGCAATGCGCGACAGTCCGTTGCGTTGTGTCCTGTCATTAGCGAAGTCAACGAAACATATTCATAATGTTGCCGTGCATTGTTGACGAGTTCCCGCTGTTCCAGCCTTCCAGGGCGTACTAATCAAACGACCTGTGACATGACAGCGGACACGAATAGATCATTACATGCAGTGGGAGGGCGGCCATAGTTGCCTGCTCGCGTTGGTTCTGTCATGCGGCTCACCCTCGTTTCCATATTCGGACGATGCGTGCCTTATTTGCACTGCTTTGGATGGCTTTGGTAATAGTACGTGATGTCTGCTCCGACTCAGACGATGGATCTGCTATCCCAAGCGACTAGTTCTATCATGCCGGAAACAAGGTGGACATCTCGTCCCTCGTTCAGGCAGATTTCAGGAAACATGGTGATTCCTAAATGAAGAATAAACACGTATCCTAGTAATTAACGCTCAGCGTTTAGGTAACTGATCATTCCATGCGATTTTCATGCTCCAAGGACCGTATACGCCCATCCACGAGCCTGCCTCGTGTCCCGCTTGCATAATTTCGGACGACAAATATAGTCATTCACAGCCGTACGCACGTTGGACTTCATGCCTCTTTTTCGGACTCTTTTATACTTCGTTGCTCTACTCATTTCATTAGCTTGGCCACGAAAACAATGCAGAGAGTTGCCCGTCGATTGATCTCAACTGCGTTGACCCTGCGGTCATCCTCGTGATCCCTGCCAGGCCGGCATATCGTAACATAGCGCAGACATTAATCCCTAATGACACGTCAAGAACATTCGGTTCAAAGCAGGTGGTTGCGGTATATAATGAAGCCTTCGTTTCGCGCCCCGCGGCATCGGGGCGTCAGTCCTACTCTGGACATCTTCTGCTGAATATGTTATCCTTCCTCTTACTTGTTCTTGCCGCGTTCTTTGTCGCTCTTGCACCCATCTGGCGCAAGAAACTACGAGCTCCTTATCCTCCGGGACCGCCGCCGAAACCATTCATCGGCAATGCACTGGATATATCGTTGGAGAAGCAGTGGGTCAAATATTTGGAGTGGTCGAAGCGTTACAACAGTACGCCGTAGTCTCGAAAAGGTCTGGACAGCGCTCTTAAACAATTTAGGTGATATCATCCACGTGTCAGCCATGAATAAGCACATTGTCGTGCTTCACAAGATGGAAGATATAATAGAACTTATGGAGAGGCGTTCAGCTATATACTCCAGTCGTCCATGGATCCCGGCCGCTGCGATGTAACTTGGTTATTGAGCTAATGTCGTACGAGCCTGACAACCCTCATTTCAGGCTAGGCATTGATAACATCACCGCTTTAATCCCCTACGGGCAAGAGCTTCGGAGACACCGAAGGATATTACACGAAAGTCTCAGAAAGGAAGTAATGCCGCTTTACCATGGCAAGCATACGGAAAAAGTTCATCTCATGATTGATCGGCTTCTCACCAATCCGGAAGATTTCGCAAACCAATGCAAATGGTGCATTTCGCAGCACACGCAACGTAATAGATACTTACTCTATCTTCAGGTTGGCTGTCGCTGTCACCATGTCTACGACATTTGGATACGATATCGCAACGGGAAACGCAAACGATCGATATGTCGATTTAGCAGAGCACATCTTGACCGTCATCCCCGAGCTCTTGCAGCCAGGACGAAACATGATCAACGTTTTTCCGTTCCTCAGATTTATCCCTCCCTGGATTCCTGGCGCATCGACGCAGAAATTGGTGGTCAGGGTGAAGAAACTGTGGATGGCGTACAAAACTGAGCCCTACGAGTACGTGAAGTCGAATTTGGTATATATATCCACATTGCGCATGCTTTCGCCGGCTGAAAATCCGCGAAGCTCGCAGGGACTTCCAAGGATTGCATGTTGACGCGGTTGCTGAGGTGCCGTCTGAACGATGACGGCGAGACGTTCGAGGATGAAGATGACCTTAAAGACACGATGGCCACCATGTATCTTGGTACGTGTTGCTATTTGGAGCTGACGTCCTTAATAATCAGGGATTAGCCGGCGCAGAATCGGTATGATGGACGAAATTCATAACAGATTACTTTTGGAAATTAAATCGACGAGCAGACGCAATCGGTACAACTAGTCTTCTTCATGGCCATGGCGCTCCATCCCTCTGTCCAAAAAAGAGTTCAGGATGAGATTGACAAAGTCGTTGGGAGAGGCAGACTGCCTACTTTCAGCGATAGGGCCTCCCTTCCTCACGTCGATGCTGTTTTGAGGGAGACGTTACGTTGGAGGCTCGTTGCGCCCCTTGCTATTCCTCATACCGCCGTCAAGGATGATATATACAAGGGCTTCTACATTCCAAAAGGTAAATCTATCATAACGTATAAAACACCCATCATTCCTATGCTATCTTCTTCAGGCACGCTGGTTTTGCCGAACGCATGGTACGTATCTGCAAAATTATAGACTATATTTCTGGACGCACTTCCCAGGGCGATCAGCCAGGATGAAGAGGTATATTCAAATCCTGACGCGTTTGATCCTGAACGGTTCTTTAATCCGGACGGCTCTCTGACTGGCGATAAAGTTGACTATGCTTTCGGTTATGGACGCAGGCATGCATCGATTTCCAGATACATTTTAGTCACTCACTACTCGCATAGGTTCTGTCCCGGAAAATATATGGCCAGAGATGTCGTAAGTCGTTACGCTTGAAAAGCGGAATTTCCTGACGTCCTTATCCAAATAGCTGTGGCTAATGATGGCTTCGGTACTTTCAACATTCAGCATTTCCAAGGCAAAAGATGAGAACGGTGTCGAGATCGAGATTGACCAAAATGCGTTTACATCTGGACTCTCCAGGTAAGTTGTACATTGTCCGCGATACAGCAAGCTTAAATTAGGGTATTCAAAGTTCGCCGCAGCCGTTTAGATGCTCCATCGTTCCTCGATCTCCTCGAGCCGCAAAACTGATTCACTCAGCGGCTAATACTGCGAAAGCAAGCATGGGCCGGAAATAAAAGACCGGCGGAAGCCATAGCTAGAGACAATCGCATTGCTGCATGGCAGGCGGATGGACATTATTATTTACCAGGACCATATCGGGGACATAGTTCGCCCTTGTTCCTTGGCTTTATTCGGATATTGGCCGTCGACCAGGACCCTCATTAAAGTTATGTCATATGCATATGCATCTTTATGTTATCAGCGGATACAAGTCGGCCTCCCATGTATTCCGAT
>JNHV02000381.1:0-18301 GCA_001691785.3 Amanita brunnescens Koide BX004
CATGAGTCAAACCCATACTCTAATAAATCTTATTGCCGAAAGCTTCGTTACTGAAAGCAGAAGCCGTCAAGCGGAGGAAATGGCATAGGGATTGTGGGAGAGTGACCTTGGGGGACAAAACGTTACAAACCACTTTGATAAGCTGTATCAGTTAGAAGAAGTGTCTAGCGCTCTGGTTCAGGTTGGTGTGCATGCCTATCACTCATAACTTCCAACACCATTTTTAGACACCGATCCCGAATTCCAGCGCAACGTGCGTGCATGGGCCTCGACATATCTACWAGGCGAAGGAGATCAATATAAAATCCTACCCGCCCTGCACATTCTCGCCCGGGTTTACAGTCATGTTCGTAAAACAAAAAACAATTGTTTCAAAGAACATAACAGCGTCATGGTATTGACGACATTATTGTATTAGCTTTTACTGGGAGGCTTGATCATCGTTGTGACTTCAAGTACGTTTTCTCCGCTCGGACTTTCGCATATATCTCCTGTAACCTTGGCATTAGAACTGAAGAAAGCTATCGCCTTGTGGCGTCTCCTGGCAACCCAGATGCGCAGTCTGACGCCTTGGTTTTAATTCCTTCAGGGCCCATCAGTGATAAATTACGAGCGGAACGACTTTCCATAGGCGACCCAACGGCTTTACGAGATTTATCTTGTTCCACTAGTGCGGAAAAAGACGACTTCTCAATCATCGGGTTCGCCGGAGAATTCAAGAAGGAYGATAACGAGTCCAATGAAAATCAGTTAATCATGGTGCTCACCACCGCACAGGCGCAGCGGAAAGTTCTATCACTCAAGCCATCTATCGTCATGGGGGCTACCGCCTGTCGTGGCATCGTGCAAATCTTTTCTTTGTACTGGAAAGATGACGATTCGGTATGTTCATAGTTATGTATCAGTTGTCACAAACTTAGACTTCTTAGTCCGTTTGCATCTACGCGCACAAGCGACAGTTTGATCTCTCCGAMGCTTTTCAGGTGATACACCTATACGTTTTTTTGTCAAAGCTCGAGAGGGATATACATGATACCCTCGACTTGGAGCTTAAGACATGGAAAGTTCCAAATGAAACAACACTCCGGAGTGGCAAGTGGCGTAGTCTTGACCGTAGAAAGCGGCGTCGGACAGAAGCTGGGGAAAGTGTTAATGAGAGCAACGAAGGCAGAGGAGGCGGCAATAACGGTCTCCCGGAAGCGGATGGATCCGATGGCGACCAGTACATGGAAATTATCAAATGGCGCAATGAGGTTATCAATATTGCTCTTTGCCATAATCCGGCCGTTTAGGCGTTCCCGGGAGTTGCTGTGCTTTCGTCCACGTCCGCCTGTCCGTCCGTCGTCCTGTCTTTGGTTTGGGCCATGTATCCATCCTCCTTCTGTTCTGCGCCTACTGGCCTTCCATGTGCCCGTGACTAGTTCCCCAGTTTCAGTCCACGAAGTTCATCCCATGTTCATCGATGATCCTCCATCGTTTTTCGGTTCCGTGTGTCCATCATATATCCCACCTCGGCTTGAACCATCCATGCCAGCCTCCGTACACGTCCATCTGTCCGTCTGTCGTCCGTCGTTCTGTTTTGGGCCATGTGTCCATTCTTCTTCGGTTCCGCGTCTGCTAGCCTTCCATTTCTGTGCCCGTGACTAGTTCCCCCTTGGCTTCCAGTTTTAGTCCATGTTCATCCTCCAATACTACAGCATCGGCCACCAATACGTCAAGTCAGGCAACGGCTCCAAGACGTCCACTCGTCCGCCTGCTGTCATGTCTTCAGTTGTACGCGAAAAAYCAAGTCAACCAGCCTCCGAAGGAACTAAGACGGAGCCTCACCCCCAAAAAACCAAAAAAGTCACTCGTTTCCTAGCAGAGCGAACATAGTACAATGGTATTTATTTATTTCGTATTTTTATCTGATATCTATACAGGGAATAGTGTGTATTTAATTTGCTTTACAGGCGTTGTAACATGATACTGTATTGGATTGCGCTATTATACAATTTGCGATAATCACAAGGCATTATAACTAGCAAAAGTAGTGAGAACATAGAATCCATTGTAGACACCAAGAAAGATGAAAGAAAATTCCAGGTATCAGCCTTCGTACCTGGCAGGTCGAGTGACGACGACGCTGGAATGAGGTATGAGATCAATATTTGGCCACTAAATCCTCGAGCGTTTGAACAACTTCGGACATAGTCGGTCGGTCTTGAGGATCATGTATCCACATGCGTTCTATCATATCTATCATCTCAGAGCACCATTGCTTCCGAAGCCCWGCTACGGATGGTCTTGAAAGACGAAAGTCAACTACGTTGCATCGAGAAGGGAGTCATTCAACGTACCTCTGCCGTTTCGTGCCAACTATGTCATAGATAGCGTGTTCATTCATGCCCTGGATGTTGCATTAGAAACTTGTGGGTGACGAAAACATAATAGAAATGTACAGACCTCCCATGGGTACTTCCTAGTAGCCTTGGGCTGATGCCATTGGAGCATCTCCCAATAGACCAATGCACACGAAAAGACATCCACCTTATGATTATATTTTGGATGTGCATGCCACAGTTCAGGAGCTTGCCAATTGACAGTTCCCACAAGGCTGCGGACCATAGAGCGAGTAGATTGCTTGACCTTGGCAAGGCCGAAATCAGCTATCTTTGCTGTCCCTTTTGCGGTGATGAGAATATTGGAAGACTTGCAGTCTCTATGTATGACCGAAGGTTTACGTAGATGAAGATATTCTAGACCACGTGCGATGTCCAGCATCATGATGAGCTAGAATGCAATCAGCACCATAGTAATAAACCCATGCTGGCGACTGAAACTCACAGTTTTGTGTAAAGACGGCGCATTGACGTTCCGGATGTAGTCAAAAAGATCGCCATTAGAACATAGCTCACTGACAATCATGACGGGGGTTTCGCGAGTATTTTCGGGTATGCTGACGCCGAGCTAGTTAACAGATGAATGCTAGTTAAATATGGTGCCCAGAACCCGAAACTCACAAAGCGAACAATGTTGGGATGATCAAATCCGCCAAGGAGCTTCAGTTCCTTGATATCCACTGCGGAAATACGTGAATTTTGCCATATGATAATGCAAGGCAGAGCAACTCACTAGGACTCAGTTGCCCTCGAAACTCGGCTATGGCAATCTTCCGGCCCTTGAACTTGCCAATATAGACGTCCTTGAACCCGCCACTACCAATTTTCTCGAGTTTCTGTAGCTTGTCCGGAGGTATCTCCCGATCTTCCAGGCCGAGGCTTTCAAGGTCAAGTTCCAAGTCCTGTTCGTCTTTGTCCTTGTCCTTCTCTTTTGAACGCTCCTTCTCTGGAACAGGAGTTTGAGGCTCGTCAAGGTGCACGCGATGAGAACGTGAAAGGATAGGAGTTTGAGCTTCACTGGAATGGTTACGAGTATGATATCGGCGTCGTCTAGCTGTAGATGGTGGACGGACTGTGCCTGTCGATGAAGGAGAAGAGCATTCGTGTGTTTGTCGATCGCGCCATTGAAGTAGGGCTTGCGCCAATTGTGGTTTTGTTCCTACAGGCTCTAAATCTCGCGTTTCGCAGAGACGGACAAGGTCATCACGCCTCAGCCGAACCAGTGTTTTGACTGTGGCAATAGTAAGATCAACTGACCATTCGAACGTCAGGGCTGGCACGCGTGTTTCAGACATATGAACTGACCTTCTTCATCCATTGCTTCTTCATCCGTCTCGCCCTCTGCGTCTTCGTCGCCGCCTTCTTCGCCGCCTTCATCTTCACCGTCTTCAGCTTCGCCGTCTTCAACTTCGACATCTTCAGCTTCAGCAATATCCTCCTCTTCCTCTTCCTCTTCTTCGTCTTCTTCACCAATATCTTCTTCGTCATCCATATGGACGTCATCTTCGCCTACAATTTTGCCGCTTCGAAGCTTCCTCGGCTCAACTGCAATAGTTTCCTCATCATCCACCCTCTCCGGTGCTGTATCCGTCTCTGCATCATCCATATCAACTTCTTCTTCATCCTCTTGGCCATCCGACATCTCATCGCCAACCACGGATTGTACCTCTCCTCCGTCGCCTTCGTCGTCTCCATCGCTCGGACCTGCGCTCCCCATCTTACGTCTTGGTCTCAACCTTTTCCTCAGAGGTGTTCTGCGAGCGCTAGGAGATGATGTTGCGGAAGCGAGTTCATCGATTTCTTCCTCTGACGATGATGTTTTGTTGGTAACATCGTCCTCTTCCTCTTCCTCGCCCTCGCCCTCTTCAATCTGATCCTGGTCTTCTTCATCTCGCGAACTTGCTTCCTCCGCATCGATCTCGTCCGACAACTCATCCTCGGCCTCATCCTCCTTAGTATCTTCAGCCCTGGATTTTGCTTTCCTCGACGGTAGAACTCTGGTTTTTTTCCATCCATTTACCTTGTCCAACTTTACGTCGTTCCTAATATCTTGGTTACGTCGCGGAGCAGTCGCCTTTCGTAGTGGGTGGGGAAGGGCGGGGAGCTCACTAGAAGTTTGCTGCCTATCTTTGCTCCGAAGTCGTCGTGGACTAGGTTGAACCAAGCTTGCTTGTTTACTGCTCCCTAATCCGAGAGATTTTTCAAGCTCCTCTAATTCTGTTAGATCGCTCTCTGTAGTATGCTGATCATTGTTTTTAGAGTGTCTAACAGACTTTTTTTGGAGAACCTCAACGTTCGATTTGAACTCGACTTTGGCTTTGGCCTTTCCTTTCGACAATCTGTCCGACGGTGGTTTTGTTTGGTTGTTGGTCTTTGTTCCCACGCTTTCTGACGCTTGACGAGACCGCAATCTAGTGGCCGGAGGAGAACGAATAGACCATATAGCACTCCCTACCGAAGTTGTAGGTGAAGAGGCATTCGAAACTTTTGATCTAAAACCATGATCTATCACCTGTAATATGGTTCGAGAATGCCACTGACCGTGATTCGGTGCTTCCACTACTATTGACTTTCTTTGTGTGCCGGGAYTTTGATTGACTATCTCCTGAGTGCGTGTGGAAAGTGCCCATGGAGTAACTGCGACCTTTGCGCGTTATGTTGTTAGACTTGCCAAGTTCATCTAGGGTGGCTCGTCGGCGCAAGTTGAGAGCGGGAGCATCTAGAGCATCCATGCCACCGGCATCAGTCGCTTCATCGCCTGCGGTATTGCCATCGTCACTCGAATAATCTGATGATTTACCAGCGATCGATGATGGCGGAATCGAGGCACAATCCTCCCGGGCGTCGATAATGGCCCCAAAAATCTCTTGCTTGGTAAGCGTTTCCGGGTCGTCAGTAAGCCCCGCCAAATTGTACAAGCGAATTAAGTCAATTTTTCGCAGACGACTGAGCTCCTTCTGGTCGGCAAAATTAATGAGGTAGTCATCCGCTTTGCAAATGTGAGTACATAACATAAAGTACAATGGTTGACCAAACTACCCACTTGAACTCTCCGGAGATCCATCCTCATCCTCTTGAACACTAGCTTCTTCACACTCGGACTCATCAGAAGCGGTGCCGGAGAATGCCGACGCGTCAATATCCATTTCATTGCGATCAACTGTGTCATCTTCATCACTGGCAGAACATGACCTGAGGCGTTTAGCTCGTCCATTTCGCGTGAGACGCCCATTAGCAATATTTTCGTTAGCGTTGCAAACGCGTTTTCTTTTGGCTCCAGCTCGCAGAGATCCATAACTATGCTGGCGCATGACAGTATCAGCCTTGACCGCCTTCTGAGCAAGTAGGATGCGGGAGGGCAAGCGGCGCAGGTTGGGGTGAAGAGGAACGAGGACCGGACGCGATTGCTCTATATCAGAGGATAGAGGTGTCGGTTGCGAGATAATGTTCTTGCTTGCGGAGCGGCTTCGTGTTATTTGAGCTGATACTTGGCGGCGTAGTCTGCGAGCTTTGGGAGAGGGGGAACTATGAGAAGTTGTACGTCGTCCCACATAAGCCATAACCGATTAACCGTCGTTCGCCCACCACAGTCCGGAGTGCTGCAATGAGATGCGCTCTTGAGCTGGCCGTGTCAAGGCTTTGAGGATTCAGGAGGCGCTGGCAATGCTGCCTGGTTGTTTGGATAGTGTTTGGACTCCTTGTTTGTCTCAAGAGCGTAATATGTGCAAATAGCGACAAACCGACGGGTTGGGCGGCGACGAATGTGGACAACGTTAACAGCGGGACAGCATTTCATCGCCATCTCCGTTGTAAACACCGTCAATGCCCCCATCACTGCGCCCATCACCTCTTAAGGTCTTGCCTTTCACAAAATCGGTCCTGGTGATATGTCGGTTATGTATCACAAAGGGCTTGCCCAATCTGGAAATCATAAACACTTGCCTCCAACAAGCGCTAGCCATATGATATATCTATCTCATGGACGCCAGAGACATTTCACATCCCCGTCTCCATCAACATGTTGCTCAGATTCACCACTGCGGACCTGCTGAACACTACTCTCATCGATGTTACATCGAGCGACCGCGCATACTCTATTGCAACGGTTGAGGAGGCCGTGGAAACCTGGAGCGACTCGCAACTGAAACCATCTTCTTCAAGCTCATGGTCTTCCGGGGACTTCTCCCTCACCCCTCGCAAGCGCCGCCGCACGACCATCACAGACCCTTCGGGACATCTCATAGCATCGTTAATGTGGAATGGTCGGCATCCAGATATCACAATCGGAGAAGAGCACATTGGCGGTTTGACAAACCTGTTTGGATCTTCCACAGTGCGCTTCATGTAAGCCAGCGCCCCCGATGACCGGTCGCATTATTAATTCGTTCCAGGCCAAAGATACTCGTTGTTCCAACGCGATTTGATGCGGAGTATATTTGGACCGCCACATCAAAAGATTTAACGGTAAGTACAACATGATGCTTTTTTTGCTCTGGTTGACGTTAGTCTCCTCGTTCCTAGCTCATTGACTACGACTCTGACACGGTCAAAGGCACTTTTCATCAGAATGCAGTCCCGGTACCTCAGTCCTTTACGTCATTTTCACCGCAGAAAGCCAAAACCTCAATGCCAGAGCAGCTGTCATCACGTCACTCGTTGATATCAACAAGTTCGACAACGACTGCAGCTTCGGTTAGCTCAAATAACTCCTTCATCTATTCGGGACTGCCAGGAGTTGGTTCAAACTACCTCGAATTTGATTCACATCCACTTGCCCACGACGTTGAAATAATTAGTAAGCTCTCGTCATTTCCTAATTATAACCCATCTGACAGGATCTTGACAGTATCCTTCATAATGATGGAGATACTGCGCCGGGGTCGTTTCTCGCTGACACCGTACTCGTTTGAACGACCCAAATTTTGGCAACTRAAGGAAGCCCGGGATGTGATAATCAGGCGTCTACAACAATGCTTTCGTTGATCTGTTTTCTCTCCGCACACAGTTTATACTATTCGACCTCCAGTCCCCACCACATCCTTTTCACCGCACTCGATATTACATTCACTCATTCGTGTACAATTCCGCATATACTTAGAGTCACACTATCATTATTGCTATTCTATGTTACAAAGTGTTATAGAGCACGCTGCTTCATCCGGCTTGCCACTGTGCGAAGAGAAGCGTACACTTTTCCCGGCGGCGAACCTAATATCAACGATACAACAGCATCGCGGGCAACTTTGATGTTCTGGAAGGAACCCAAAATGTGTATTTTTCTGTTTCACACGTCAGCACATTGTTATCAGGTAAACTAGGTAAGTATACGTGTCTGCAAGGACAATTCGTGTCCTACTTGCGTTTTCAATGGTAAATTTTGTTTTGCCATCATGTCCTGCTATTCGGCCTGTGTATGGCGTAARACTAGCGTATCGCGAAAAGCAATATGGTATTTTACCTATTGCGCGCGAAAGGTGGTCTCCATGGAGAGTTTTTACATCTTTAATCTCAAAGGTATCAAGATACAGATCGTCTAGCCGGAGCAGGGCAATTGAGTCCTTCACAAATCCAGATGAAAACGACGTTTAGACGAGACACCAGCGCACGCACATACATTTACATCAAATCCCAATGCAAACGCCTTGACGAAATCAGCGCCTTTTTGAAGCGCACTAATATCTTTAGTATGCTTCGACGTCTACACAACGTATCCCGTAAGCAAAACCACAGCGACCCACTGCCTAATTGCGCGCACTCACCCTCATCTCTACGCATCTTTTTTGCACATTCATCCTCACCTGCAGACCAAGCAACTCCGTCAACGGCCCAAATAAATTCACCCAATCCTTTTTCAAAGGCGACATTCGATGCGGCGGTATAGGTACTCTCCGCAACTCGGTTTTGGTCGCCGACGACGACTTGGCTGCATCAGGACCGAGGGGCGCAAAAACGGGAGCGCCACTGCCACCAGCCGGGACAGAGTCACCATCGATCATTAGCGCATCGTCGTCCTCGCCATCACCCCCGCTTGCACTTTGTACGGGTGCATTGTCTCCTATTGGCTGCGATGTTGATGCTTCAGCCATGTCCATTCCATCTCCCCTATCGTCAGCAGCAACGCCGGATAGTCCAGTCGCAGGCACCGCCTGCGATCCTTTTTTCTTGTTCAGTTTCCTTCGGTTTTTGTGTTTTCGAAGGACAGCTTCGGTCGACGACGATCCAGCTGCAGAGATAACTTTTGTAACACCCATGTATCCGAAATGTTTCGAGTATAATCCAGGTTTCTTTCGTTCTTTGCGGAAGATTATTACCACCTCAAAAGCCTGTGGAAGTGTCACGGTTATCTTGTCACATGCACACTATACGCCAGAGGTCGCGCCAATACATAGCATGTACTGAAACACAAATGAACAGCAAGAACAAAACGACTAATATCCATTAATATGTTGAAGACGACCTGCGTGTTCCATCACCACCTCCATTTTCACTTTCGTTCAGCGTAGATCTCATCAGCGATCAACGGATGTACTCTTTAGTACGCTTCAAAGAACATCAGTACAGGGTACGCAGAGTCAACATGGACTCACTTTTCCCATGCTTCCAAGTCCACCGCAGGAGCTTCCCCATCGCCAATCATCACTTTACGAGCTTCACTGGGTACACCGTCCACAAGTATGAATAGATATCCCGGCCCAGGTTGATATATGTTGCCATTTGGCGGTCCCGTAATTATCAAAGTATTGTCCTGGACAGTGAACTCCAGACATACCATGCGTGTATTAGCATGTACGCCGTGTGTCACAAAACCAAGGTCCATCAGAGCGACTGTCGAGCTGTTAGTGACAGTCGCTTGGAAGCTAAGAWAACTAACATACCCCGGATCCTTGTGTTGTCAATCGCGCCAGGATGACTAAAGGTTACGTGAACCACTTCTCCAAAGCCGATCATGGTTGGACAATCGTCAATCTTGGGCCTTGGCTTTTCCCAGTATGGAGGATAAATCCACTCAACCCTATATTCCGTGCCGTACTTCAGTTCACTACGATCGAGGTTCGGGTTGCTTCCAGCGATAAAGATCCTCCCATCAGGGACCAATGTTGCTCCACTATGATACATCCTTGGGATATCGCTTGTCGGCATTCCAACCTTAGAGAACCTTTGACCAAAGGGTGCACGGGGGTTATAATACACAGGGGAGAGTACAGGATTGTCCGCATTTGACTCTCCAACCCGGTCCGGAACGTTCCCGTAGCCAGAAATACCAGAACCCGCACCATTGGCGATAAAGACAGTACCATCAGGCAAAAGAACAGCGTCCAACATTGTTCGAGCCTCTGGCATTTGTTCCACTTGCCATCCATTTAATATGCCTTCTTCATTTAGCACCATGCGCACGCACTGAGCAGAGGCTGGCTCCTGAGACGATATTTTATAGCTTTCTTTCTGGTCATCAATACTTGAGCCACCACAGATCAAAATTTCTGATTCATAATTGTTTTCCGGACACAAAGGAAGCAGCAATCCAGTCCCGGACATAGGGTATGTCACGCGCACACCGTTAGGAATTCGAGGAAGTCGTCTTTCGGTATTCGTGATCCAATCATATATCATAGCATCACGATTTGCACCGATGAATATTTTGCCATCGGAAAGCACGAAAGCAATTGGGAAAAGATTTGCGTTGAGCGTGTCGACCAGGAAAGGCATGTGAATTGGTAAACCACCGGAATTGTGGATATCCTTGGGCGGGTAAAATTCAATCGTTGGATTGTTAGTAGTGGCGTTGTTCATCCAGCCGCCTCTCTTTGAACCGCCGATGATCATAGCACTGCCGTCGCTCAAACGTATTACAGTTGGATACCAGCGAGAACTAGCCATTCTAATCCTGTCGTGGTATTCGGCCATTTGACAGTTCTGTGCATCGGCATCGCAAGGCTCCATAATACGAATTGCTTGTAGCCCGTTAACGTCACCGAAGTCGGCAGCAGACGTGTGGTCTTCTACGACTGGATTTCCACCGACGCTTATGAAGGTTCCATTGCGAAGGAAGGTACCACCTGCGCAGAAAGAGTTGGATTGAATATTCAGTGGAATGACTTCATGCGTGCCAAGGTTGTAGAGTGCCGACCAAGCAGGATGTCCATTTATAGTGAGAGGGTTGTGTTCTACCTTGTCAATGATGAGGGCATGCGTAGTTGATATCACAGCCAGTTGCATCGCGCTCACGCCAGTAGAGCCTTCTTGCACCAGATTCCATAGCGAAGTTTGGGTTTCCGAGAGCATCACTTGGGTCGAGTTCCTATGCTTGGGGGGCGTGGTAACGACGCTTGGCAAAAGCCTTACCGGATTCTGACCATGAGTTACCACGAATGCATCCACATCCATGACGGCAGATTCAGATAAACCAGTCCCGGAACCCAGATTAGTGATTGTGATCGTGTGCTTGCCATACGGAAGGTTGTAATCCCAGAATAGCCGTTGTTGCCTCAAAGGTTTGACATTGTTACTCGACATATTAACCGTTTGAGATAGCTTCCCATCTATAAGGACAAGCGCAGAGCCATAACGCTTCCCAGAGGATCCGAACCATTCAATTGCAGTACCAACAAAGCCGAAAGTAACTGCAGCACCACGCTCGGCCGTAGAATGCAGCGGGCTGTACGCATATTCATGGGAGTAGCTGTATGACCATTTTCCTTTGTAAAAGATGAGAGGAGAAGACGAAGGGTAACCTTTTGCGCCTCGCGGAACATAGTAAGGTCTAAAGATTGCCGGCGAGAGGGCCTCTGGATCAACGTGCCCGTTCCACGCTAGATTCTGGACCTTTGAGAGACAATCGGCCAGAGGTAGGACGTCTACAATGCTAAGGAGTGTGAATATAAATGAGAGTGATGGCCGTCGCATGCTAACAGACAAGCTAATAAGGCAGCGCGTGACGGACGCTCATGCAATGCATCATAGTACAACATATTGGTACTTCAACTTTTCATAAATCCAAAAGAGAACCATCTCATCTGTCCTTGGCCTCTTCCATGATCATATACCACCATGCAGGCAGCGGCCTGATTGTATCGCGAACAGAGTCTGTGACCCAACCGAACCAGCGACAAGAGTGGTCTCAAACTTTTCATCATTGTCGTCAAGTTCAACATTCACTTCGGCGAATCCAAAGGAACGTCTTCGTTATCGATCTGTGGATGAGACACACCGTCTAACACAAGCTGATCGCTTATGCTGTCATCCTGGTGGACTTCGATCCGCGGACCTTCTCACTGAAAAAGCATAACGCTATAATCCATCCAGAGAAGTATGCAGATCCACTTCCGAAATCCTCAAAATGGGCGACTTTGTTCCAGAAGTCTCGTAGTTCTGGACTGTTCGGATCATCGTATGCATTGATAAATCTCGAAATAACTGGCCGAAGAAGATACCATGACGTGGCATCTTTTCCATGTTCTCCAGCCTCGAGGCTATCTTTTGCCAGTCTTCCTTCGTTCCTTCTAATGTGACCTTGACAATGCCGCAATAGATACTAAATCCATAGGAGAAGTAGGCCTTCATAGAGGCCATCATAATTATGGCGTAGAATTGTATCAGTCACCCTGGTGGAAAAGGTGGGCATGATCCATTCACGGAGATGTGGGTCGACAATCTTGCTTTCCATTAATGGCGTCATTTGCCGAGACATCCATCCAAAGTCTATCGAGTAACGGTTCCCAACGGTCTGTAAAGGTAACTTTTCTTTCCCGTCATGGCTGACAAAGTTTTTTCGGAGTAGCTCTGCATTGCCATTGACAAAGAAGTTGAACTGAACGAGGGCAGCCAGCCAGACATCATCGGGCCTGATGACCATTACACATGCTTACTGTATGCTTCGATGACTGTACAGACTAATCCATTGTTTCGAGGAATGACATCGTCTAGATTTCCAGTCACGGATGTTTGGAGAAGCTCTGTTGGTTTTCTCGTGCTCGTCGGGTAAACACCACGAAAGAATGTCAGCGCAGGGTCCTCGTTCGGAAGGGGCCATCTTCCTAGACGGAGTCCAGATGATCAGCGAGGGAGCATGAGGGGCAGGTGCCCCAGAATCGGGTCCTTGAATGAGGCGGAGCGTCCCATCGTATAGGATGATCTGCCAGTGGTCGCGCGTGACCGTCTAGCCCTCTGTCGAGGGCATCGTCGACGAAGTGGAGCACAAGGCTATCATAATCGGGAAGCAAATCAGCTCCCGGTGGGGCGCAGGCAAGAAACCAGCTGTATATGTCGTCCTTTGCAGATTTGGAGTTCTTCTGAGACGAAGCTCCTAAACGAGAAGGCGGAGCAAGAAAGGATGAATGTGTTCTGCCTCGACGTATTTTTGCGTATTTTACAACTTTAGAGACTAGAGACTATGAAACTGAACCAACTTGATCCAGAGCAGTCTTGGTTCCCCACAGTCGACTAGCAAGCTCGGCTTCAAACTGTCTCTTTCCTTCCGGGCCTGACCACCAGCTGCCTTCAACGAGGTCAAAGCCGCCAGGACAGAGGTCCACATCAGGATCAAATTTCCTCAAGAGTCCATCGTTCTCTCCAGCACCTTTAACATGTCGAAGGACACACTGGCGAAAATGATCATGTAATAAATCTGGAGAAGGAAGGTAACGGGGGTTCACATTGGGGTTGCGATAAAAAAAATTGCCATGAGGCGTGCGTTGGGGATCACGACCTATAAAATCATAAATGCGATAGTTATCCTATGGGGAGTTGTCAGATGAGCGATGTGCTAATGGATGATGTCTTACATCAGGGTTAATTCCAATGGAATAATCATCGAACATACGATGCTCTGTGGATGAGCATAGAAAGCCTTGTTGAACCGAGTTCATTTCAAATCCAGGCTTGACATTGTCGTCCTCAATGAAGCGTTTGTAGCCCAGATCATTCCACTGCAAAAGGGTTGATGGAAATCAGTAGTAATACAGAAGAAAGACCAACAATATCCGTCTCGCTCAGCGGAAAGATATGAGCGGCTTCAAACCCTGTGAAATCCTCTGCAGCCACTAAATCACCAGTTATGCAGCACCGGAGGTCGCGGTCTCTAACTCGACTCACAAAATCCGTTTCCTAATGGTTGGCTCCGTCGGCGAATTAGAGGAGGAATAATAAGCAATCGAACGAACATGRGGTGTATAAGTATAGTTTACAGAGTAGGCTCTTGTGCGAGGAAGATCTGTCGTAAGAAACACAGCGACAGGCGCAGAGTCTGCATGTATAAGTTCATATTCAAGGCGAATAACACGACGAGTAAGTTCTAGGTACCGGGAGGAAGTGTTCGAATGACGTAACGTCCAGGCGGGATTTCAGCCGTGCTATTGGAATCAAGGGCAGGACCGCCGACCGCGCGATTATTGTTAAACTTGGATGGATAGAGACACCAGGCTTCTGGTATGGATACGATCTCGTTTATCCATCCGACAAATGTTGTAATGGTGACACCGCCGTGCTGGAAAAAGCCTGTTGATTGATTAGAAAAGAGGGAAGGTAATTGGAGCCCAATAAATGTACCAGCAACCTCGTTCCCGTTCGAGGCATTGAATACATGCACATTACGCTTTGGAATTCCCGCCATATCTCTGAGGAAAGCCTGTGTTGAATACGGTCGTAGATATGTGAGCGGAGCGTAGACAGATGGAGATAGATGAGCTAGGGAGAGTCACACATCTATTGTTTGTCAAGGTGCCTGTTGCGGACTGGCCAGCCGAATGCTCCGCGGTATCGCAGTAGTACACCGTATTGGCGGAAGCTGCGGAATTGGTTGGTGTAAACACGTTATAATCATACTAAGTTAAATGAATTATCGAGTACTGTTACAAAAGTCATCCAGCCAGTCCTTGAAAGGAGCGAGACCATCTTCTCTTTTCTCAGAGGCAGAGGCCTGTATTTGAAGCGAGGTCGCGAAAAACTTAACGTTACCGCCTTCCCAGTCATCGAACTTGAATACATTTCCAGTGCTTCCGCTGCAGTCCAACCCTCCAAGTTCAGTTCCTACACCTTCTTCGCCGAGCCCTTCAATGCCAACGCTATTTGACTGCGATATTCGACGTTTTTCTAGTTCACGTTCGAGGATAGTCTTGACTCGATTGACGGCAAGCTTCGGCGCATTGTCTGGGGTAGAAGAAAGAGATCTCAGGAGATCCACTTTGTGCGCTAAGATAAGAAGAGGGGGTGATTGTGATGGAGGTAAAGAAGTCATTGCGTGTAAGACGTGATGCAGGTGTCTAGACCAGAATTCGTCAACAAAATGATCGGACGAAGATGATGTGAAATTTACTAACTCCGCAACGGTAGCACCATTTCTAGAGATAGAGTTTGCATCCACGACAAAGGCAACAGCCTTTGCGTTCGTTATATGATTCTGGAACTGGTCCCTTAATCTGGTGTGTCCCGGAACATCRACTATCCGTATCGTCCTCTTCGACTGCAGTAAGGAGTACACGGCGGTATTCGTTTGGAGCGAGGTGTGAGTCCGGGGCGTTTCGCCATACGCTAGCTGAATATATAGTTCAGCCTACTGTCGGAATGAGAATCAAGATGTGACTGACCGAAAAACAAATAGCCGTCTTCCCTGCATCCGATGGCCCCACAATAAGTAATGCATCTCTTTGCTTTGCTGCTTTTCCGGTCCTGAAAAGAAGGAAGACTTCGACACGTTAGTCCATGATCGCATGTTGACGTAAAGAACGAACGGGCCAGCAAGATACCAGCAGCAACGAGAGAGGCAAGTGCAAGCGTTTGCGGCGTCAAGCCAGCGACAATGTGTGCCGCCCCCGAAGGCTGCTGGACGTTCTCCATGACGCCCGCCAGGCTGCGCGTGCACTATTCGGTTGGTCACGTGCAGTGCAAGCAATGGTAAACAATACGAGCATATAATATGCACAGCCCGTCGATTTTTGCCTTCGACGCGGCCTTTTAGACAGTACCGACCCACGACAGTGTCCACGATGGGCGCGGTGATTCGGTTTAGCGCAGAGGAAGAAGGCGAGGTTATAGAGCTTGCGCCATCAATACGATGATGGCACGAGTGTCAGCCCTTTCCTACATGCAGTTGTCTGCGTATCGTAGTTTTCATTCTCGTAATAAGGATGAGGCACGTTAGCCCGAAACGCGTGACGTTGTATGCGCGTGACAGTAACGCTTTAACTTACTGGGTTCCACGTTGGTCGACATACCCGTTTCCATTTTCCCCTGAGCGCCAACTTAGTATGTTCATCATTAGCTGGCTTTGGGACGTTCTTGCGCAGCTGGGTATGTTCTCTAGTTTTCACATTGGCGATAGACTTGATATTCGCTTTAGGTTTGCTGCACAAGAACGCTAAAATTCTGTTCCTTGGACTCGACAACGCGGGCAAGACCGTAAGTTCATTCCAACCCAAGTTGTGTGCATATGTTGAACTCGCTTTACAGACGCTCTTGCATATGCTGAAGAATGACCGGCTAGCTACTTTGCAGCCCACCCTTCATCCAAGTATGGCGTCTACACTAATTTGCAAACAGGCTAACTGAGGAATGATTAACAGCCTCTGAAGAACTTGCGATAGGCAATGTGAAATTTACAACCTACGATTTGGGCGGCCATCAACAGGGTACGCATATGATACGCGCGGCTACCTTCGTTCTTCCGACATAGCTTTTCAGCTCGCCGTCTTTGGAGGGATTACTTCCCTGAAGTCGATGGCATTATTTTCCTCGTGGATAGTGCCGACTTTGAACGCTTTGCCGAGTCGAAGGCAGAGCTAGATGCTCTTCTGTCAATTGAAGAACTCGCAAAGGTCCCATTCCTTATACTTGGAAACAAGATTGATGCACCAGGCGCTGTCAGCGAGGAAGAATTGAGACATCATCTCGGTCTCTACCAGACTACTGGGAAGGTTCGTCGTTGCAAATACTACAAGGCTTCATACTCACATATCCTATTTCAGGGCAAAGTCCCTCTCACAGATATCAGGCCGATCGAGATATTTATGTGCTCTGTTGTCCAGAGGCAAGGATATGGCGAAGGTGAGTAAATCAGCCGCTGGACCTGAGTTTGTTTACATGTTATATGACAGGATTCCGATGGTTGTCGCAATATGTACGTATTTCATTTCACGTCATGCAACCTTTACTAACAGATGAACAGATCTAGTTTACTCTTTCTGGACCRCGCTTGGATGGTGTAAATCCCTCTTACACCGCTCTCCCCTTTGCCCTTAAATTACGAGCATGTTTTGTCCCGTAGTCTCTGTCACATATACACACATTTTGCCAGTATGTTGAGTTTGAATGTGCGTGATCTGCTAAGGTAACACCTTGCATGACACATTTTTCGTTCCGCAATGTCCTCCTTGCTTCGGCTTTGCTGAGAGTTATCCTCATTCTCTACAGCGAATGGCACGATGCAAGGTCCCTCATGAAATATACAGACGTGGATTACCGCGTCTTTAGTGATGCGACTCGGTTTCTGTTGCATCCGACCACCGACAACCGCGCTAAGGGACCCTTGGACCGGTTACCGAGCTTCAATCTTACGGTCGGAGAGTGAGTACAGCAACTACATGGACGAACAGTACTTTAACAAATGCTCCCCTAGCCCATACACTAGAGAAACGTATAGATACACTCCACTGCTTGCGCTACTACTCAGTCCGAACGAATGGCTGCACTCATCCTTTGGAAAGTTCCTTTTTGCAGCGTGCGACATTGTCAATGGTGTTATCATTTACAAGCTCCTCATGCGTCAGTTGCGTCCCATCTCCAAGGACAGAAAGGCTTTAAAAAAGGATAACGGAGGTCCCAACGACAGAGCAACACTCGGTTCTAACAGCAGACGCGCAGAAATCTTGGCAACAATTTTTTCCTCCGTGTATCTCCTCAATCCCCTCGTATTTTCGATCTCCACACGTGGATCATCCGAGTCTGTCCTGTCGCTCTTTGTTTTACTTACATTGGACTGTGCGCTTCGGGACAAGTGGAACCTCGCAGCCATTGGGCTTGGAATAAGCACGCACTGGAAGATTTATCCTGTCATATATGCAGCGAGCTGTCTGGCCGCTATCAATGGTCCAGCTAGCGGGAAGGATCGGAGCGTTATTCATGTTGTCAAGTCTGCGTTAAGCTGGAGGAGTGTGAGGTTTGCCGCAATAAGCGCAGGGACTTTTTTGTTGCTTGGATTTGGTTGTTACATTGTGTAAGAACCCTTCCCTTGGCTTCCAGTCGTAATTACTGACAAGAACAAGATGGGGTCATCCTTTCCTCCAGGAATCATATCTCTATCATCTTCATCGGCTAGACCACCGACATAATTTTTCCCC
Organism: Amanita brunnescens Koide BX004; assembly: GCA_001691785.3. Classification (NCBI taxonomy): domain Eukaryota; kingdom Fungi; phylum Basidiomycota; class Agaricomycetes; order Agaricales; family Amanitaceae; genus Amanita; species Amanita brunnescens. The sequence continues at coordinate 17,711 of JNHV02000381.1, forward strand.
CTACTTCTACCTCACCTATCTMACTTACCCATCCATCGTTCCGGTCTCCCTACCCAGCCATCAAGGCATTCTATGGATAAAGCGCCTGGTTCGTTCGCCGCTGGCGAGCTTCGTGCCACAAATGTCACTAGCATTAGGCACAGGGTTCGTGTTCGGTCAAAAGCAAGAAAACCTCGTGTTCGCGTGGTTCGTTCAGACCGTTGTCTTTGTCCTTTTTAACAAAGTCTGCACGTCTCAAGTGTGTCTTCCACTTGGCTTTGTTACACTCCACTAATTCTCTCGACCTCATAGTATTTTCTATGGTACCTCCTATTTTTGCCTCTCCTCCTACCRCGACTACAGTCGATATCAACAAAGCAAGCATTTGCTTATATTATCGTTTGGGCTGGTACCCAAGCTCTATGGCTAGCCGAGGCTTACAAACTCGAATTTTTGGGCGAAAACGTGTACTATGGTTTGTGGATYAAAAGCTTGGTATATGTAGCTGGGAACTGTTGGGTTTTGGCTAGAATAATGGATCATTATTCGCCGTAGTTTCGCAATACAAAACGCGTTGTGTCCTACTATGAGTGAGTGTGCTTACGTATGTAC
>JNHV02000382.1:0-18377 GCA_001691785.3 Amanita brunnescens Koide BX004
TATTCCGGGTCGTACCTTCCCCGTCGAGATATTCCACTCAAAGTCCCCCTGTGAAGATTATGTTGATAGTGCTGTGAAGCAAGTTCTGCAAATACACTTGTCACTTCCACCAGGTGATATCCTGGTCTTCATGACGGGACAGGAAGATATTGAAATAACTTGTCAAGTAGTCACTGGTATGCAACCGAATTTCGTCAAGAGTTATACTAATCCTATGCAGAACGTCTTTCGCAGCTCGATGAACCTGCGCCCCTAGCAGTTCTCCCCATATATTCTCAAATGCCTGCTGATCTCCAAGCGAGAATATTTGAGCCAACAGCTGATGGGCGAAGAAAGGTTATAGTAGCAACGAATATAGCTGAAACCTCTTTGACCGGTGAGTCTACATAATCGGACGCTCGAGCAAATCTAAATATGCGATAGTCGATGGTATACTGTTTGTCGTAGATGCGGGCTATTGCAAGCTTAAAGTGTATAATCCGAAAGTGGGCATGGATGCATTGCAGATTACTCCTATCAGTCAGGCAAATGCAAATCAGAGAACCGGACGTGCGGGGCGTACTGGCAGCGGGTAAGTCATGCCTCGTCAGTGCACGACATCGATGCAAAGGCAGTTTTGTTTTGCAGATATTGTTACCGGCTGTACACCGAGATGGCATATCGGAACGAAATGTTTGAAAATACGATACCCGAAATCCAGCGTACGAATCTAGCAAACACTGTTCTGCTTCTCAAGTCACTTGGTGTCAAGAATCTGCTAGAATTTGATTTCATGGATCCCCCACCGCAGGTTTGTCCTTCCGTGCTCAGTGGCATGATCTTTTCTGAATGAGTATATCCAGGCGAACATTCTCAATTCTATGTACCAACTTTGGGTTCTTGGTGCACTCAACAATGTAGGAGATCTTACTACCATAGGCAGAAAGATGTCAGAGTTCCCTATGGAACCTTCTATGGCAAAGATGCTCATTGCTTCTGTCGAGTACAAGTGTTCTGCCGAAATGTTGACAATTGTGTCCATGCTCTCTGTTCCTAGCGTTTTCTACAGACCAAAGGAACGTATGGAAGAAGCAGATGCTGCCAGGGAGAAGTTTAACGTCCCAGAGAGCGATCACTTGACACTCCTTAATGTGTTCAATCAATGGAAGAGTCATGGGTAAGTGCCCATTCCTTCTCCAGACTTTCATACATAACCAAAGTACTCATCGTAGGTATCGGGACGATTGGGCAATGCGGCACTTTCTACACCCAAAGTTACTTAGGAAGGCTCGAGAGGTTCGCTCACAGCTTGAAGACATTATGAAATTCCAGAAGATGGATATGATATCAGGTGGTACTGATTATGATGTTCTGAGGTTTGTTTACTCTTTTCGAGCTCAAGGCCAGTTTTAATTGATAAGTGACAGAAAAGCGATTACAGCTGGTTATTTCCACCAAGCCGCGAGGGTGAAGGGGATTGGTGAATTTGTCAATATCAGGTCTGGTCTACCCACGCATTTGCATCCAACAAGTGCACTGTACGGACTTGGCTGTATGTTCTTTAAACTTCTCAGTTTGTTCCTTTGTTGACAAATAATGCAGATACGCCGTCCTATGTCATCTACCATGAATTGATACTGACTTCAAAGGAATACATGACGCAAGTCACGGCTATCGACCCGTATTGGCTTGGTATGTGTACGATGTTCCCAACTTCGCCATTAACTAATCTTCTTTCAGCGGAACTCGGCTCTGTTTTCTACTCCGTCAAAGAGAAGAACTTTGATGATAGGAGCAGTAGACGACAAGTTGATCGCGAATTCTCCAAGCGAGCTGAGCTTGAGACAGAGATCGCTAGGCAACGCGAAGAGTATGTTTCTCCCTGCAAATCATCTGTTTTCCCTACTCACCAGAATATAAGGACCGCGCAAAAGGCCGCCGAAGAGGCCATAGCAACTAAAATATCATCAAGTTCAAGTTCCAAGATCATTGTTCCTGGCACGCCTAGGCATGCAGGCATTGGAGCAGGTTTAAGAGTTACTCAAACACCCAGGAGGAAAGCTGGGATATAGTGACACAATTACATGACATTGTTAGAGTGTTACTGTTAGAGTACTTGTTATATATAGAATTGGGTTGTGTAATTATGCTCCTATGCTTTACTATTTTCCAAGTTTAATTGTCACCATGGACTCGTAAGCTTGCGTTGTAAGCCTATCTTGTTCTCTTCCAACGGCTAATCTCCAAATTTTATGAAGAACTACACCTGACATGTATGCCGTACAGGCGAACCATAAACCACCGTCCGCTGCTTCCAGACTCCGGCATACAGAATCACCCCTGGACACGCTGGTGCGCCAGACTTCTGTGCGACGAGAACATGTTCCTAGGCAAGACCCTCGGAGTGTCGTAGACTCCGGCCATCCGCTGCGGCCAGAACCGTCCAAGACACCCAGGCCACACCCACACATTGATACGCGGATTCTGGTGCAAGCCGATGCGCATCACTCGCCGTTACTGCATGGTCATTTCGCCCGTGACTCATATGCAACTGCTTCATCGAAGGATTACAACTCATTTTTGGCCACTAGTTCTGCCCGGTCGTCTACTGAATATCGCTACGACGACGCCGAAAGCGTATACTCCGTTGTTCCTCCGGTTAATAATGTTAGAGTCCCGTGGCATGCAGTATCAGACCACGATTCGATGTTTTTCCCGACCCCTCCAATCGACTCTGCATCCGCTGGGGTAGACCTTAAACCTTCGTCCCGCGTTGATGGTGGTTTGAACCAACCAGTCCCCACCGTTGTCGTCTCTTGGGCAGATAATGACGAGCGAGAAAACTGCCTACACCGTGGCAGGACTCCGGTTATGGCGTCCGGTACTCCCAACTTTTCACGACCAGGGAGACCAGTCATCCCTCCTTCGGGTGATGAGAAACGTAGAGTGCTCGAGAGAAACATAAGAAGAATGCGAGAACCGAGCCCATCATTCGACAATAATTCACCTTCGCCAGAACCAGATCCCAGTCATATGCACGCGCAGGGCCGGTCACCTCCATTACCCAGAGGGACAACGTCAAGCGGCCAAAGCCCAATGTCAACATCATCTCGTAGCTCATCAAGAAGTCCCAGCCCCTTCGTAACCGCACCCACCGCAATGGTCGGAAATCCACCTTCCTCGGATTTGAACGGTCCAGCCCAAAATCTCACTCCCCCCAAGGTTATTTTTACACCAAATGCAATAAGCTTGCCTAGGACACCACCCCCTCGATCGTTATCCCCCGCTGCGAGTCTATACTCGTCATATTCCTTTTACCCCATTGAAGGTCCCCCGTTATTGTCTGCAAGTAATTCACCAGCACCCGCTCCAGCGGGCCAGCACATTCAGGTAGATCCTCAGAACACCCAAACACCAGCACCAATATATAATGTTTCTTCTCAAGAACCTCGGACACCACAGGAATATTTACAACTCGGTATACAATACCATGAAGCTAACAAACTAGAGGATTCGGCCTTGTGTTTCGAGAAAAGTGCCAACGAAAAAGGTGGATGTGGGATTGGAATGCTTATGTGGGGTCTCACGCTCAGACATGGTTGGGGGTGCCCAAAAGACGAGAAAAGGGGATTCAAATGGTTGCGGCGGGCCGCCGAGAGTGCTGTTGAAGATCTAGAAAATGCGAGGATCGGAACTAGCTTGGACCCCGAAGCAATACAGGTGCGCGGGATCCTGATTGCAGTAGCGCTTTGTTCAACGTCAGATAGACGGAACTCGTCCTTTCAATATACGAGGTTGGCCAGTGTTTCTTCCAAGGTTGGGGTGTCCCAAAGGACCAGAAGATGGCTGTGGTAGGGTATACCTCTTTAAGGTTATCTTATTTTCACTGAGGGACATGTCAGAGCTACTATCAAGTAGCTGCCCGCCTTGGAGATGCTGACGCTCAGAGCGACCTTGCATTCTGTCTTGCGAATGGGAAGGGGTGTAAAAAGGACCGAAAGGAGGCAGCTAAGTGGTATCGTGCAGCTGTGGGTTACCATTATCCTATTTTATAATGTCTGATCATATTACAGGTGGCTCAGGGACAGAGTGACATTGGGCTTGCGTGGATTTACAAGGAGAAATATCAATAAAAACCGATTCTTTAATAGCAGTTGTACATGTTTACCATATATGGCAATACCTAGTTAAACTTTGATGCGATGTGGAAGCTCGAGTAGCGAGTCGTCACTCTTCCGACATACAACGATGAACAGTCGATTTTCAACATCGAAAATGAATGAAGCATCTGAAGCAAGCAATACGCCGGATATTCAACACACCAAACTCGGTGTATGGGACCTTTACGAGGAACTATTTCCAAATAGTTCTTCTCCAAGATGGCTTGCGACTCTACCTGAATTATATGACGAACTAGTACAAACCTTGCCATACTTGCTACGAATGGCCAAAGACATAATTGGCATAAAGTCATGCTGGGTCTATTTGGTTTCTTTTCTCGCGATCCGACTTCTGCTCTCACTTTTGCCGGCGGTTGAACTATGGTGAGTTTATCATCCCAAACGTTACTACCTTTGACCGTGCATATCAGGTACTCGGGACAATTGTTATCGCTCGTAAGTAGAAAGATATTGGAGGGTCAAGAAACCCAATGTAACTATCCACGTAGGTTCAAGCCTCGGTTGATGAAGGCAGAACCGACAAAAATCTCCTTATACAAATCGCTATTGGAAGCCTGCTGTGCTCTGTGTTGAAATACCTCTCACAAAATATCCTCAAATATATCCAGATGACATTAGACAGCATAATTGGACGATTTTATACAGTCCACTATTTTCATGCCTTGGCTCGCTTAGACCTACCCACCTTTGAGGACATGGCTGTCCAACACCAATTACAAAAGGTGTTACCTCAAACTTCACGCAGTATTGTTTGGCAAATGATAATGGCTATATCAAGTGCCAGCTTCAAAAGCCTAACCTTAATTTCACAGGTCATCGTTCTTATTAGCGTTGTAAGGGAACAGAGTGATGGTCCTTTACTAGCCATCTTGTGTTTAATTTATTCAGTAATGTCGCTCTTTGTGCAAACACAGTTTATCTATCCTAGTTGCGGTACGCCTCGCTCTTTTGGTACTTGGTTTGGTAGTCATTTAACTACGTTCACCTTTAGTATGGGCCGCAACCACAAGAGATACGCGTTATATCAGGACGGAGGGTCTGAAGCGAACGGTGAATGATCCTAGTCATCGCAAAGAAATGGTAGCAGGTAATATGTGGAAGTATATGCTTGCCGGTAGGTTAACCAAATGACCCGATTGAAACAGCTCCTGAATCAGACTTTGACAGAGTATGCACAGAGTATTCAACATCTCCCCCACCGTGCTGGAGACTTCTTCGGTCTCCTCGCCGATCGAAGCGATTGGAGCACAGTTAAGATGACCAAATCCGTTTGTTCAGTGCTTTTTGGTCGTTTTCCACAGGTTTGCAAACAACGGTTCAAAAATTCCGCGGAGAAATTGATGTCACAAGTAGATTGTCTTTACACTGGGTGTTATACAAGATCCAGCTTCAATGCCCATCACCCTCGCCTCCTTGAACCTTATAATGAATGCTGCCAATGATGCCCTCGACGCATACCAAGGCATCGCTGATGTAGATGGCTCGATAAAGGACCATATAGCTCGCGTCAGGAACTTATACGAGGTTCTCGAAATTCCAAACAAAGTCCCTGACGGATCAGTGTCATTTCCGGAGAATCAAAAATCACTCGAGATAGGCATTTCAATAGAATTCAGGTGTGCAAGTGCATTACTAGATCTAGAGAACATTTAACACCCTTCCAGGAGCGTCTCATTTAGGTATCCAGACACAGATAGATACGCTTTGCGGAACGTATCTTTCAAGATAGAGACCGGACAGCTCTGTGTAGGCTCCAAACAAAATCGTCAAACCCACGTTGACCGGTTTTTAGGTTTTGATAGGAGCGAATGGCTCTGGAAAGAGCACCATTTTGAAGCTCATTACTCGAATATATGACATCACGGAGGGCCAAATACTTATTGACGGCGTGGATATCAGGAAAATACGGCTGGATGATTTACGCCGTTCAATCTCTGTACTCTTTCAGGACTACACCCTTTTTCCGCTTCCTGTGAGTAGTTTGTCCCAGTGTGACGGAAATCTATGCAAGCCAAGTACACGCTCAGATTAGGGACAACATCGGAATGGGAAACCCAGAATACGGCGATGACGATGACACAATTCTCGAAGCAGCCCATCTTGGAGGAGCAGATGAGATCATGCGTCACTTACCTCAAGGCCTTGATACATACCTTGAGCGGCCCGTTTGCGATCAGTACTCTCCTCATTTAGAAGGAACTACTTTTCGTGGACGACGCGTAGATTACTCAAATATCAGACATAGAGCTGGAATGGATTCATCGTCTTCGAGAACACTTTCGGGAGGTCAATTGCAACGGATAGCATTGTTAGTTCTTTGCTTTCCTCGAATGAATGTTCATGATTTAATCACGAATTAGGTCACGGACTTTCATGCACTCGCTGACTCCAGGATCCGCAGTCGGACTTTTTTTATTTGATGAACCATCGGCTAGTCTAGACCCAATAGCAGAACATGGTGAGTGATGTTCATTGACGAAATAGTACTCAAGATTGTTTCTTCTCCCAGAGCTCTTTGAACGTTTACGGCAGCTCAGAGGGCATAAGACAATGGTATTTTCCTCTCACAGGTTTGGAAATCTTACACGGCATGCTGACATGATTCTGTGAGTACACAACACTAACCAGCTTTCCGTACTAAGTGGTCCGTAAGATACATGACCGACTCTGAGATAGTAGAGGAGGGAACGCATACAGAATTAATGGAAAAGGACGGCGAATATGCACGTATTTGGAAACTGCAGGCACAGGCTTTCGTTTAAGGCTCAACTCAGGTCATACGAACTCCAAACCCTACATAGCGACGAGTAATACTTCTATGTAGCTCTTTGTATCAAGGATACTCTCAAAATCAAGCTGAGGTGTCGGATGTAAGCAACGCTACGACAGTCGCATATTCAAAGTTTGGCATATTGTAAAACATACTTCGAAGCCTTCTTCGACTTCACCATGTCAACACTTTTCATTGAGACTGGACGGCATTCGTGTGCGTGGTTGTAGCCAAGGCTGTATGTACGTCACGCTCAGCGCTTCAACTTACGGAGAATGTAAACGAACCGCGCCCTGCCGTCTAGGCCACCAGGCTTGTAGAATTCGGGGCGCCTCAAGATGGATACAACAACAGCTCCGCCTAAGCCCACATTATGAACAAGACCATATTTGCCGCGTTTGTCCACTAAATCAAAAAGCCCCGGTACTTGCATTGGACCAGACCCTGTGCAATGGGTGAGACGATACGTTTCAACGTCCGACTTCAATGAAATGCGCACATTCCCTTAGTTGCACTGGGAAAAGGTCAAAGGGGTGTCGTGGTGACATGGCAAAAACTTACTCATTATATAAAAATGCATTCCAATGCCAGTTGCGCCAAGTGGATGACCTTTCGCTTCCAAACCGCCACTTGGGTTCACAACATATTTGCCACCATACTTGTATTTTTGAAAGAACCAAATTAGTTGCACATGTTTGAATACCATTGTCGGGCACCCACTGTATTGTCACCATGTTCAACTAGCTTGTGGGCTTCTCCTGGTGCACAAAGGCCTAATGCAGAATAGGTTACGAGCTACACAACGCAGTTGTGAGAACCAACATCGTGATCATTGAATGTCAGTACCTCGTTTGCTGCAAAGCAATCGTGCAGCTCAATGACGCCGACGAGATCTCTCCCTTCACCATCACCGTGCCCAGCTTCGCGGAAAACTTTGTCTGCACAGACTTGGGTCATTTCATAACCAATTAGATCCATTGGACTTCTGTTGTCATATGTGCCTGGGCCATCAGTTGTTAGCGCTTGAGCAACAATCTCAATTGCTTGATTTTCTAGCCCATGCAAATGTACAAAATCTTCTGACGCAATGATACAACATGCTGCTCCATCCTAGAGATCAAACGACATAAGTCTTGTCAGGAAATAGTAGGACTTAATGTTACACACAGATGTAGGGCTGCACATAAACTTTGTGAGATTTTTCGTAATCTTTGGGGCTGCTAAAACCTGCTCCACACTCCAGCCGTCCCGGAATTGAGAATAAGGATTGTTCAATGAATGCTTGTGATTTTTCGAGGCTAATGCACGTTCCAAGATTGAGGCATTATGCATGTTAGAAATGGCATACCGATCTTAGCCAGGTGTTCTATACCACCCCCGTATTTCATGAAGTACTCTTGAGCGCCGTTGTCAAACATTCGCGCTGAAAAAGGCCCAAAATTTGGGGCAATGACTTCACGCTCCAGCTCTTCAGTACGTAAATGCCAGAGAGCGAGGGGAGATGGGCGATCTGGAAAATTAGTGGAAAGACTTCCCCGTTTCATTCTTTCGAAGCCAAGAGCCATGGCACATTGTACCTGACCTCCTTTAACTGCAGAATTAGCGAGATACAGAGCAGTCGATCCAGTAGAGCAGTTGTTGTTGACATTGATAATGGGTATGTACGTGAGGCCAAGGTTGTACAGAGCACGCTGAGAGGCACCTGATGAGGAGCATGGAAAGATCTGTGAAGCACGTACTTGGCCTGAGGTCGAGTCGCCATAACAATATCCAACGAAAGCAGACTCAATCGCATCATATGTGAGCCCTACGAACTATTAGCACTCTTTTTCAACAACATGTAACTAACCTGCATCTAATAATGCCTTTGTAGCGGCTTCTAAACCCATCTAGTTCACCAAAGTGAACCTTGAATAATCCTACGATGTAGATTGACATACGTCTTCGGTGGATCTTTGCCCCCTTGGCTGTCAACCTGTGTGAGCCGAATTCACGCGTCGTGGAATGTCATATACCTTAATGAATGCCGTGCATCCCCCGCCAATGAGAAAAGTCCTCCGTCCTGTCATACCTTGACCTCGAAGGAAACAGCACGACAAGTCGTGGGTGACCGGTGACCAACCGGGGAACGGGGAGTTACTTGCATTTGTCCGCGGGACTCCAGCCAAATAGATGAGGCAAGCGCCTCCCACACCCCCGCGTGACGTTGGGTAGGAGTCTGCTCACTTTCCTGACGAAACTATTCTTGTGTTAATGGAACAGAGATGGTTCTTACGGTCAAGACGGCATTTGATGAAAATCCTCGGTTATATAATATAACTTGTTATCGCATCTGAATCAGTCACCAGAGAATTCATCTATGCGGCACGAACATATATGTAGTAGTATAGTATACTGTATGCATGAACGCCCCCCTTATAAAAATAAAAATCAGTCAACACTATCACATGAATTAACTCAAAATATTACCATCATGTCCTCCCTGCCTATTCGGACCGATGCAAAGATCGTTATCCCATCAAGCCAAGGTATAGCATACCGCATTGGTGCTCTGAACGACAAGCGGGGTGTCCTAGATGATTTCGCGCCTTCTATACCAGAACTAGATGTGGACACGTTCATAGCCTCGTTGCTACCGCCTCTACCTGACGGAGTTAATATAGAGGAAATCGTGGAGGAATTGATTGGCTCAAATGACCTTGTAATGCTTCCGACAGCCAAACGCTTCTATTGGTCCGCGTTTCCAACTGATCCGGCCAACTCTGGTTCTACAGAGAACAAGACATTCGCGGCACTCATTAATGTTTATAACGCTGTTATGAAAGATGTACCTGCAAACTTACAAGCCAATAAAGCCATCTCGAAGCTTGTATCTAACCCAGACCGTGTGCCATACTCACAAAGAACTCATCGAACTCGACCCGACGCATACATGATTTTGAACGAGTCGTCGGTGAACTCGGAACATGAATATTACTACTGGGAGGACTTGGCGGTGACGATGGAATTCAAGAAGAGTAATAGCGACAACGATCGTTCAGATGTTGGTTGTACCTCAACGACCGACTCAAACGGCTATCAATTGACCTTTGTCTGCCAGAACATGAAAAAGTGTCTTGGATTCCATGCAGGAAAAACTTATAGTGGGATCGGCGGGACAGACTCCCCATACGTCCGAATATTTGAATACCAGAGCAACCAAATTGAACTCCAAGGGTATCACGCATCGTTACCATTATCGGATCGTATACGAGGAATGTGCGATACCACTTTATGAAATAAGTCGGTTGTCCCTGGTCATGATGACTCTCGAGGATTTGGTTAAAGGTAAAGCTCGTTTGTCATCGTAGTCATCGGATTCCGCTCAGTTCTTTCTAGTCCTTAGCATCTTTCATCGGGGCTGGCTGGGTACACCGAGACATCCGTGCGGGGAACGTCTTTCTGCTTCAAGGTAAGCTATTCAAGCTAGGCGATTTGGAGTTTGCGAAGAAGATAGGGAAGGATGGTGAGCATGATAAAGGGTACTGTGGACTTCATGTCCGTCGAAGTGGAGATACAAGCATACCTATGTATCCCTATCGATTCGAACGTGCGATTCTTCTACCATAATTCTCTTCATGAATTGGAGTTGGTGTGGTGGCTTGCAACGTGGATACTATTTTTCCATTATCCGGTTAGGACAGCGGCAACGGGAAGTTTGAATGCTCAGAAGGCTGCTGTCAACGAACTATTTCCTCGCATTCTGGATTCGATGGGCCGGTCAAAGTTCATGCGCTTTCCTGGGAATTTCGAAAGGATTGTCGAGAGCCTTCATGTTGATTTCCATCCGTATGGCAACAAACTGGATAACCTGCGTACTTCATTGCAAAAAGCGTATAGCAAATTTGAAGCTTATCTAGTCGATGAAGATTCTATTGAAAACATCAACAATTTCTCCGATCAAAACTCACTAGATGGCATACATGAAATCTTCAGATCGATGTTTCGGGTTAATCCGTTCAGCTCCGTATGGCTTAGCGGAAGGGAAGGATTTAGGCAGAAAAAAAGGCATATGCGGTAATGAAGGGGAATTGAACGGGAGCGGCAAGGACATCAAATTAACTCGCCTGCACAAGGTTACAGAAGACGTGAAACGAAAGCTTGAACCAGGATCTGATGACGTTCAAGGCAAACGATCTCGGTATGTGCTGTGCTCTTTCGAGTTTTGGTGTGACTTTAATCCCCACAATTAGAGTTGCAGTTGCAAAGAGTTTTGCGGAGTTAGAGCGGGCAGTGACGAACAAAGCCGTTCGGTTGTTGAAAACATCATAGCAATGTAACTCTTGAGTCGTCTTTGTGGGCGTACAGAGGCGCTGTCACTGGCTGTCAACCTGTGCTGAGTTCACGCGTCGCGGAATGTCACATACCTTAATGAATGCTATGCATCCTCTGCCAATGAGAAAGGTCCTCCGTCCTGTCATACCTTGCGTACCTCGAAAGAATCAGCACGAAGACGAGTCGTGGGTGACCAACCAGGAATTAAGCTGCCATCCGGCTGAGTAATTTGGCGGTGCCGGAACTCATGTCTAACTCTTTCTCTGAGTCGCATATACTTCACGGCCAGAATTTTATCATTATGACAAATGCTAGAACCTCCAGCCCTCTTTCGTGACCCCATGTTGGAGCATGGATCTGTCGTTAGAAAGTATGATTAATTAGTCCAATTGACTGTAAAAGTGAAAGAAATGGTCCGAGCAGTTATTGATTATATCGGTACAGTGATACAAGTCCCTGTTTGATTTTTGCAATGTACATGGCGATTTCGACGTCGGATTTAGTAAAACAAGTAGTTCAGCAATTCCGTTACTACTCGAATGTTCACACTATTCCCGATTCATCTATATTTTGCTTTAAGCGTCGCTGTCGGCCATTGGAATTGCTGATTGGACCCGCGCTCTTCGAAATCAAACAAGCGCAGTAGCTCCACAGGAGTAAAATATCGCAACCTAATGGGATGTAGTATCCGCACTGCATTGATATCGCCCGCCTTTTGGGTAGCAAGAAACTCATCATAGACTATCGTGGTCTGTAATGATGATTCAATGATTGTCATTGCCCGAAGTGTCAGTCATACATCAAGTTCTTCGTTCATCTGGATAATAGAATCGGCTCGCTCTACCAGTTGAGTATAGCCTGAGAATGTGTAGAGATCTGTTGAATGTGTGTTAACCACTTACTTCTGGCGAAGCAACACCCTGTCCTCGCGGACGGAAGAACGATGTCAAACAGCCTTCCGCATTTCTCTAGTACTTTATCTGATATTCGATACTGCTTTTCGTCATAAAAGCTGTCCAGATAAAGTCTGATTTCGTCGGCGTGGATTGCCTCTTCAGTATAACCCACTGGGTCTTCCTGGTCGTCGCGTTGGCTAGGGATAGAGCACCACAATTGTCCATTGTCAGGATCATGTTGATTGCTGCGTTGCTAGGAGATAATATCGCAGTCGCGAATTCGGGATCCCAAACTGAAGTGGAGTAAGCAATAGCTCAAGTGATCTATATCCCAGCGATTGTAGTGTTGAACATAAAACAGTTCTTGTTGTAGATGACTTCAATAAGAGAAGATATAGTTAAATTTGAGACGACTCTGGAAGTAATATGNACCTCAAATCCAGCGACATTTTCTACAAGGAGATGCGATGGGTATGCGCCAACCGTCCTCATCTGGGGTAGGACATGCTGGATAAGGTACAAGAATGATTGTGCGCGGGGGGTCTGATGCTCCTGATTAAGAACGGTGTAAGGCTGGCAAACCATAGGTCGGCGTTAGATCCAGCGAGGAACTCGGGTGTCAGTATAGAGATGTCCACCTATATCCCTTGAGCAAATCTCACCCTATGACGAAAAAGACAAAACCTTGCACGCTATGTCTGGTCCATAGTTAAGAGAATAAACTTGGCAGGCCAGTTGAACCAAAAGCCTGAACGACTGTCGCATCGGAATTGCTCCTTTTCAATGCAGTATGAAGCCCCCCTGTCGATCTGGTCAACGAGCTGTCCAACGTCGAACGACGGGAGAACCTATGACGCTGTAAAACTCGAGAGCGCGCGTGGGAGCCATGAAAGTCTATCATGAAAATCTTACATAATCGGATTGCTCCTTCGACGGTTCAATTCCATTCGCCGGAGGTCAAGCTCATTCTCTCTGTTTTAATTTCCGCTGTATCTCTGCGACACCCCTACAACTCGCACGACAACATTACACGATAATCCCTACTACATTGTACAATTCTAATTCTGTTCTCCTCATCTTATGTCCGACCAGCGCCAGATATATTCGCAGCTCTCAATCTACTCACCAGCGGACTCACGGCCTCGTCCTTTATCGCCGCTTGCTCCTCATTCACTTTCTATGTCAAGCTTATCATCACTCGGAGCGCCCGGATTCGATGGCCCCGGCTATCTTTTGCCGTTAGAAACGTCTAGGCACGTTGTCCGTAATTTTTTGACATGGCGGTCCTCTTATACCCTAGATAGCAGTCTAGATCAATGCTCTAGACCTTTACTACCAGCTTTCTCCTCTAGACAATACAACCAACTACCAACGCCGCAGAGGTCTGATCATTTTTGATGGCATACATCCCTTGCGACTGCTAACTCTTCCACTTCCAGTCCGAACAATTTTGCTCCCTACATAGGACCTCGTCTTCAACCATCACCTTTACATCATGGGCAAGTCGCTTATTCTTGTCCGCAGAGAACTTGTTAATCTCACTCCACATTACTAGTGCCTTTACATCTGTTCTGTCGTCTTCCGATTCCGAACATTCTAAAACGTAACATTCATGGTTAATTTTATAAAGCACCTCTAAACTCCTGCTCAGCATTTCTGAAAACAAGGCGTCGGGCTCTCTCATGATGACTCCAGACTCCAGGTGAATGATATTCGACAGTTTTGTTTGTAAGGCTTACCCCCAGCATCAGCCCCTTCAGCGCTCGATGGGAAACTCGTTGCCCGACCGGGTCGCCACCTCGCATGCAGTGAGAGACATCCTTGCAAAGCTGGCAACCGAGCGAACTGATTGCTGTCCCAGTTCTCCTAATTTTCGACCGGCTTCTTCTCCGGAACCAAGCACTTCAGCGTACGTTTCCGAACATGAATAAACTTTTAATTCCTGCTCAATTCTGTATCAGTGTGAAGCTTGAATCCCCGATGTCCGATCAAGCCACTCCTCTCGCGCCTGCGCCATCCATCTCCCCTCCCTCCTCGCATTTGTCATCCCCATTCGCACCGAGGACGCCTGTTCCCGGCCGCAAACTATCACTGCGTCGGTCGGCATCCCCTTTGGTCAATGCGGTCACTGAAATGAAGATGAATGGCTCGCCCCGAAACCAAGTGTCTTCCCGGTCAAATGACATAGATTTACCGTTGTCATCACCTCTTGAACCCGCTGCCGAAATTGTTTCCACCTATGCTGGTGGTGAGATGGAACGTTTACGTCAAGTCATGTTAGAAAATCAGCTAGCGCAAATGAGAGAAGCTGAAAATCGTCGTCCCGACTATCTAAAACGAGATAAGCGGGCCGGTAACGACACGGATTTTGGGGCATTGGATAAGTCCAATCAGAGCGAAAATGACAGGGGTAGGATGATAGGCATTATTGATAGTCCTAACAAGGGGAGGAGGCTTACCTTGTTCCAAGAGACCTCGGAAGAGAGTTTCGAAGAGAGTCTGATGGCCGGAGGTTATGGTCGATATGTACGTGCCAAGTATCATGGCGTAGATCATTGCTTAATTCCCTGCATAGAGGACCACAGAGTGGGTTCGTCAGCCTCAACCTCTGGCGCTGACAAACGCTAGCGTCACGGGACCTTCCAATGTCGTAGCTCTTCTTGAACAAGCGCAGGAGCCCTTGGTGTTAGAGAAAGAGCTTAGGAAGCGAAAAAGATTGGAAGCTTTTCGTGGACCCGGAGTCCCCAGGTCCAACCTACTTCCAGTGGAGCTTGAGGGTAGAGGCCGAGTGTTGATCGATTCTGCGCGCGATACGAGCACTTACAACAATGACACCACAAGCAAAAGGCGTGGTGGTGGCCGCAGAAAGAAGAAGGGTAGCAAAGTTGCGGTGCAGGAAGAGCAAAATTCAATTCCCTCGACTGTCAAACGAGGAACGCAGAAACCTAATTGGCTTGATCATGAATTTCCATGGCGTTTAAGGACGGAGGAAATAGCTGGAGCGAAAAAAGTTGAAAATGAAGTGCGTTTGAAATTGATTGAGGAGTTCTTAGACAGAGATTCGGACGATGAGGATCAAGAGGAGATTACGGTCAATGGTGAATCTCACCTTGAGGAAACTCAAAAAGCTTTGGCGAGAGGGACTGGCGGCAAAATGGTACTACTTCCAACGAAGTCCGAGCTGAAGTGGGGTGGTTTGAAGTCAGGCTATTCAAGTGAAAGGAAAATGTTTCCTTGTGATCCAGCGGATGCACGGACAGCTCTGCTTGCGAAGAGAAGCGTGCGATCACTGTCTTACCGCTTACAGCGTAGACAAGTTGATGACAACGAAGAAGAAATCGTTTGCATTTGCAACGGCGCGAACGATGGTCGCCAGCTGGTCCAGTGTGACGGATGCGAGACGTGGTATCATCTGCAATGCATAGGGATTAAAAGCATCGATGAACTTGGAAGAGAGGAAGATCCCTGGTTTTGCCAGTCCTGCAGAGGCAGGTCTTCTTCTGCTGAACCCAGAGAACTATTATCGAGCGAGCCGACCTTCGTTCCTACGGACGAAGAACTTAGAACATATCGCATGCAGGATGCACCCTTCTTTCAACCATCTCCTTCTCATAACTCACCATCATGGTCTTTTGAACGTGTTCCCAAAACACCAACACACCGTAACTCTTACCTAGAACCTCCAGAACTCTCGTCTGGCTCTTGGGTAAACTCTTCGGGCCATGGTCCATCAACACCTCATCACACTTCACATGGTATCCGTGTTTACAGTCATGATTCTAGTGCCTACAACCGCTCATTTGAGGAATCTCCATTTGACCCCACATCGACTCCTTCGCGTGGTATCAAATTTGGTCTACCATTCTTGACTCCCAGAAATGCCGTCTGGTCCACACGTCCACCAGGTCTTGTACAAACGCCCTCAAAGCCAAGCGAGCGTGATATTTCATCTACTCGTGGGGGACTTACTGTCCTTTCTTCGGGCTTTGATGGTAGTCAAAGAAGCGGCGGTTATGGGTTCGGTCGATTTCCGTCATTTGATGAATCCCCTATTAGAAGAAGTCGATCAGGTGAAGAACCGCCACTGCGACGATATCCTGAATCTCCATTAGCATCGCGATCCCACCCACCAATACTTTTAGAAGAATCGCCCATTGTACGATCGAAAGGCAAGGAAAAGCTCTGAAACGCGGTCATGCGTATCACTTCATTCTTCGTTTCGTCAGTTGCATCCATATGTATTCCATCTACTATCAGTGCTTTTACTGTCCATAAGTAGGATACGGCATGCATGTGTAATATCGTCCTATTGAATGCACGTGATGCTGGTAGGAAATTGCAATTCTTGAGAGTCAATTTCTGAACACACTCGCATGGAACGATTAACTAAATCCGACCAACTACGTCTTGCAATTGCTCGTTGAACTACTATTATGAAAAGCAATTTACTAACGCACTTGTATCTCAGGCTATATGCGCCCTGCGTTTCAAACCCGAAGCCCAATCCATTGCTGGTTGGTATAAGATCAGTAGACTAGCCAAGATGTGCCTGACAACGTTTCTCAGCCTGGATCTTAGATCTTCGCGACAGATTTCGCCCCTACGACCCATGCTATTCGGAAGAAACCTCGTGGAAGTCTCTTGCGCTAAAACTTGAGAAAGAAAATGCGCGGTTGCGCGAACAACTCGACGCGGAAAACATCCGTAAGTGATAACCATATTTGGCAGTACCAGGTCCATCCGCCGCCACCTCGCATGAAATCCGGAAAGTCCATGTCGTGTGACACCGAATATACTTTTTTTAGGATACCTTACTTTGGCCAGGAAGAACGACTCATTGGTACCAGTTATTGGTTCAACCGGCTCGAATTCTGGCTCAAACGTTGTGAGCGGAAAAAGCAAGAAGGCGCGGAAGAAAGTGGCATCTGATCTTCATGTTGGTGAATGGGGAACAGATATAGCACCYTGCTTGCAGTATGCGCAGAATGATGACCGTCCAGCAATGGCAATTCTCTTTCCTGCGATGGATGCGTTCTCTCGACTGTTGTCTCTTGAGGCTTCTGCGGTTCCGCAGAGCTTGTTCGTATCTACGACATATCGCTCTGTGAAAGCCGTTGCCGATTCGCTGGATTCGCTCTTATTGTTTGCTACGGCGCACAAGAATGACAAGAAACAGTTGGAGATTCTAAACGTCACCTTTCAATATGTTTTGGAGCATGGTGTYCCTCGTCTTGTCCACTTTTCGAAAACAAGCAAAAGAAAACGAAAAAGAGACGCCAAGGATTCAGGATCTCAAAAAGATCCCCTTGATCGTTTCTTTGCGCTCCTACAAAGCAGGATATTTACTCGCATTATCGCTTCCACTTGTCGGCTGTCAGAAACTTACCTTACCAACTTGTTATCCAATGCGGACGCTTCACACGTCGCCAAGACGAATAATGACGCTCGTGCATCTAAAGCAACCGACAAATTCAACGAAGCTCCGGGTGACCTCCGAGCAGGTGTGATGCGACTCTTCGAGACCGGTGCGCATCTTTTATTCGCGGATCCGCCATCATTTTGCGGGATATCCGATCGAACTTTCGCAACAAAACTATCGGCGCTACATGCTTCTCTGGTATTGGAAACCGTCTCTGAACTCGAGAAAGTTATATTTGGCAATCTCGTCCATGCTTCGACTGTCCCGCCATCAAACGTGCTTCGCGGTTGTTACTCGGTTGCAGACGGAAGCATTCATCCACCCGAGGATGCATTCGGGAGGTCCGGTATGTGAACTCGTCTACTGTGCCCGAAGCCATGTGAGCAATAGTTGTAGATATCAGGCCTAGCACATATGGAATTAGTGTTCATCAGCGGGTGAATCGCTTAGCCATTAAAGATACTGTGTGGTACTTGTGTAATATCATGCATATCCTCCTTGGGGGAAGTAGCTCAGCTTTTATGGAAGGTCAAGGTGAATCTGGAGAAAGGTATGCCCGTTTTGCAAAGTAGTTCTTATGCTCACGTAAATGAATGCCAGTCCCGGTGGGGCTAATGTCAAAGGCATTAACGAACACGGGGCAAGTAGTATCTTGCTAGAAGCCGCAAAGGATATTCTTTGTCGTCTTATGATTAGATACCGGCAGGAAGCAGTGCACGATAACGGTGATATTCGCATTTGAAACTCGCGTTTTCATTAAACTACCGTCGCCGACAAGGACATGGTCAACCTTAGCCTGTCAGTCTTCGACTTCCTTT
>JNHV02000383.1:0-18279 GCA_001691785.3 Amanita brunnescens Koide BX004
TCCTCAAGGCATTCCGCGGTTTGCTTAGATAAGCGTAGGAAAATATTACATAAGGGGTGGAACGAATAATCGGATNGTAACACAGGGTTGGAGGACAACGAGTCAAGGAAGCTCACTGCTCAGGCTGACACACTTGCCAAAGAAGCTGTCAACCGTGACCTAGATCCCCCACTCTTCCACTGTTTCTTGGGTGCTGGAATGAGCTAAGTATTTGTTCTCTCAAATCCTGGAAACATGATTGGCACACTACTGACCTAGCTCCAATGACCACCTGGCTCCACAGCAGAGGGCAAGCCTTGAAAGAGCTCAAGTCACCAACTCTGAGTTGTACTTTCTCAATGTACAGGCTGTCTGGGCTCAGTCATGATATGTTGTTTTTTACTACACAAGTTGTTGTCCCCAGGTGAAGATGAGAGGCATAATGGAATTGAATCCTAGGATTCAGCAAAGCATACAAATGCCATCTCCAGTAAAACTTGGCCAGTATACTTGAACATGCATTATTCGAGACTGCTAGCCCAAGAGCAAAAGAGGCGAGTTGAAGCTCCCTACTAAGTCTCTCTCCACTGCTTCACTTGGCGAGCCTGACTTGGGTGCTTCTGTACCACTGAAACTACTGACTCCTTTTGCTCTGCAAGGCTCACAGCTTTGTCATAAATGCTCTCTTTAGTGTGTTTGTACTTATTCTTCATGCTTTCTGTGGCCATTTTGTAAGCCAGAGAACTCTCATGGGCCTGCATGCTCTTTCACCTTGTTCCGGGTGCCAGTGAGGATGCTCCAAATGCAACCCAAGCCTTCCTCAGCCTTGTAGACACCCTTGTTCACAATGTCTCCAATCTTGTTAAGGGTTGCCTCTGCATGGTTTTGTACTTGGATCCATCGAATACGAGTCTCCTCTAACATCGGAGTGTTAGAAGCCAGTCTGACAAAACATAATTGCTCACTCATGCAAAAGATCCAGCCGAGTTGTTGGGAAGAACTCTTCACTTATTTCCTTTTCCCACAAGTAAATGCAAAGGTGAGCATCAGGCCATACAAGATATTCAGCCACTCTCGCAGAGTAAATGTTGTACCTGAAGAATGGTTAGCTCTTTGTTGTGCTTTATTATGAAATCTCACACCTATCATTGTAATAAGTTCATCGTGCTTGACTTGCGCATTGATATGCAAACAATTGTGTTGGATGAACCAATGCCAGATGTTGCTATGTGACCAGATGTCCCAGAAGGTGATTTTGAGCAAAGAGCAAATTATTTAGAAATACCTCACTTACGATATGAATCATTCCGTCTCTGGTCAATTGTGCATCACTTTTGATGTAACCATGCCAGTTCTTCAACTGTAATTCCAACCAAGTCGACCAAACAGCACTGTACTGATATTTATTCATGAATGCATGCAGTTTGCCTCTGTTCTTCTCAGCACTGGACTTGATGACGCCATGCATATGAGCTGATCATGCTGAAATTCATGAGCATGAAATCCATACAACTAAAAGATGATCATACCATGGCCAAATCACTCCAGGCATCATAAATTGGTTCCATAATGGCCACATACGCATGTTTCATAGACGACAGCTGCTCCCTTGCCTTGTGCTCCTTGCATTTCACCCATCCCTTCTTCTCCAAGTGAGACCTAAGCTGACTACCACTGCTCAAAAAAAATGCAATCCTGCATTGATGGGATGTATACTGTGCTGAGTGGAGAAGATGTGTTCAAAGGCAGCAAATGATGCAGTTTGATGGCGAAGTTTTGACAACAAAGTTCGACAACAGAGTTTAGAGGTTTTCTTGCATTATTGGCAAAGTTCGACAGTCAGAGCACACTATTCTCGAAGTTCAACAGCCTTCTGGTGCCAGTGGCGAACATTGGCGAAGTTTACACACCATTTTTGAAGTCCAAAAGTCATCTTCGAAGTTCATCAGTCATTGGTGAAGTTTTACGAAGCTCATATGTGGTTCATCGAAGTTTTGAAGTTCATTGAAGTCCATCAGTATTTCCACGCATTTTTGAAGTTCAACACAAAGTTTGACAGTTGTCGAAGTTGCAACATTCATCCAGGACTTCTTCTATGACCACAAACTAGGATCTACAAACATAGCTAGGGCTGCGATGACCCTTTCAGGACAGTAGCATGCATGGCACAAACTAAGGGAACTGAACAACTACAACATAGGGCTTAGTGTAGAACAAGGACACTAATGTAGTGTGCACCTTACCATATAAGAGAACAAGGCTGGTAGGGTCAATTCTGTTTCATACTTCACCATTTTCGCACTAGCTACTTTGCTTCAACGTAGTACTATATATACTCCATACCCCTTTTACACAAAAAACAGATTCCTTTCCCCCCTCTTCCTCAGTTTTAAGTCTCTCATTTGCACTCCATTACATACTTGTTGTTCTTCTCAACAACCACTCTCTCTCTCTCTCTCTTGCTCTTTTGCATCTTAATCATTGTTCGCGCTTTGCGCACTTCGATGGTTGTGTTTGTGGCATAGCACCTTTGGTGGCATTGGCATTCCTGTTTGTTTGTGTTCATTGTGCACTGCATCCTGCATTGCATCTTGCGTCTTTGCATTGTGTGTTTTGTCTCTGTGTTTTTCTGCATGTCTTCACGTTACTGTCGAACTTCGTCACCATGCACTTCGTTATTTGTGCCATATCACACTTTGTTTCACTTTGCAAACTTCGTCTTTCACCTGCGCTCGTTGACATTGATATTTCTAGGTACTACCGAACTTCGATGGCATTCCCACTTCGTCGTTGCATGCTCTAGGAGGTTTTGGTGTGTTGGTTTTAGGGTTTTGTTGTTCTTCCTCGCCCTTGAGTCTGGTTAGTCTCGCATCGCCACTTAGGACGGTGTCAGATGCATCAGCATGCCATCCAAAACGCGGAAAGGATCCTTCGTAGAGTGCACTGCTGCTGCTGCTGCCAAGCTTGAGGCACTCTTATTCAGCACACTCGCCATCGCACCCATGAGAGAGGCCAGCAAGTTGGCCGCATCCCTGAACAAACTATACCTTGGCTTTGCAAGCAACACCTGTGGACCTCTTGGCAATACCCTGTCTGAAGAGGAACTGGCACAACCACGACTTGTCCCACTCATCCAAAATGTCTTCCCTAATGTCTGCAAATGCTTGTTGAGTGGATTCATATTTGATCATAGGTCTATTTTGAGGCTTTTGGGGCAACTATAGACTGGCAATCAGATCCGAAGTCGGGACTGCAACATGGTGCACCTCTAGCCAAGCACTTAACTGGGCAAGCAACCACAAGGTGCAGGTGTCCACATCCTTTGACTCGATGACCACCAAGATGCAGCAGCAGAAAGGATGAGCACCAAGAAAACTGAGGAGTAAAACCTGGGCAACATGATTGTCGGGTTTATCTCCAAGAATTGCATTAATATAAGTTGCCACACCACATACGAACTGATGTTGCAGTGAATTATGATGAGTCGAGAGGAGATGGATGGGTGTTCCAGAGATCCACTCACCTTCTGGACGATGTCACATCAGAATACATGCAGGCCATGCCATATCTCTTCCTTTTTCTTGTACAAAGTAGCAGACATAGGGACATTCGGACAGTTGGTTGAGAGGAATTCCTCAATCGGGACTAGTTGGACAGGAGAGGCTTCAGATGCTGGTTGTCATGGTCCTTTACTCAGGCTTCGAATGCTCACTCTTGAAGCTTGAAGTTTGACTCCTCTAAGTTGCATGCTTCAACCTCCATCATTAGCCATCAGCGAGTTGATTTTGTCGCACAACCAGGCTTGATTGTACAACATTCCTGTATGTGGCAGTCCAAGTGGTTTTGGCATGGCTTGGACAAGTGAGGGCAGAGAAAAGAGTAAATGGGGTACCTGATTTTGCACGTTGAGTGTACAACCAGAGCTTACATCATCACCTCGAATTGAACAACTTGTCCACCGAATGCAGAGAATTTGTGCTTATCATGAAGCAACTTTTCAACTAAGAAATGACATGAATGATATATTCCTGACATTATCACAACATCAGCCTTGACAAGAACCTCAAATAGTTTCTTGACAAATCTTTTGACATTCATGTCTAGTAAATATCCAAAAAAATAGTACGATATGTGACAATCCGACGAAATTGTGACTTCGCCTACCAAAACCAGACATTCACTGGACTTCGACTTTTACTGAGAATTACTATATGTGGTCCAGTGTTGGGCACATTTTGACTATATGCCATGGTGTGGCACAATGGTGCACAGAATTGAGAGCTATGGCTGGGAAAGGTCAAGGGATATATGGCTATCTACATAGTGCGCATTTTTTGAGATTTTTAGGCATGGAGGAACAAGTCTTGTGAAACAATCTTTTGGGATAGTCCATTTGACCTGGTGTTTATCACCTTGTCACGGATATGTAACACATGTTTTCAACCTCCGACCGGTGCGGCAGCGCTCGGCATAAAGATCAAATGCTCGCATACCAGTATTCTAGCTGAATGTAGATTTCTTTGCCTGCCTTGAATTGACTATAAGAAGCGCGTTACCTGCCACTACCCGTCTGTCGCACCACCGAAAGAGCGTGGAAGCGGAGTTTGAACCATTGTAACGTGTTTGTAACGCGTTTGTCACTCCTTCGACGGTCTCACCATTGCTCAAGCACGCTCAACACATTCTTCGCATGATTTTGATTTCGAAACATACGGCATAGACAGAAGGAATGTATGTCATTATTTTCATAACAGAAATATTAACACTGCCTGTCAGATCGGATGGGATCTGGACGAAAATGGTGTGAAAGTCACTCTCTCATGCCCAATTTCACCACTTATGGGCGTCGCTCTCATCAACAACCTTACCTCTGCTTTATATAGCTTATGAGTAGACTCTAATACATCCATAGTATGTGCTAAAAAATCATGGAGTGATTAAAGTGAAGAGTGCTTGAGATAAGGGCAAAAGATAAACACTGGGTCAAAGACAAACACTGGACCACATATAGTATATATCAATATCATGATCATGATGCCAACGGCAATCAATATCATCATGATGCAACGGCAACACGGTTTCGCGTATAAAATGCTGTCCCAGAGCTAGTCTCTGCCTCCTTAATTATGCTCTTCTTACAAACCCTGCTTTTCTTCCTGCTCAGCACTTCTACTGTCGCCCTTCGCCACCTCGGTCCCGGTGCATCAAGTGAACGCAATCGGCCAGTGGAACTCCAGAATATTCAACGATTTTCTGGTCGGTGGTACCGGCTACCATCGCAATGGGTCAGCTCAATTGCTGATTTTTAATCACGCTTCTGTGCATCTCACATATACCACAGAATTATTACCATAGTTATCCTAATGATGTCATCGATATCCGTGTCGATGGACGTATAATATTTGACACTATGGGTGATCAACCCGGGAACCCATTACGTATGCTGAATATTCTGGCGACTCGTGATAATGTCAAGCGTCTCCTGGGCATCTGGCGTCCGATGCCAAACGTCAGTGGCGTAATCTTACAACTTATGATGCGCCTCACTCGAGTCGATAGATGACAAACTATAGCTCTCGTCTTGATGTGATACGCTTCCGGCATCAAGAGAGTGCCGGTGTGACGACAGTGTGGTACATCGTTTCTCCGGGTGTACCAGTGTCGACTTTTGGTAAAAATCTTGAAGTTGTTAAGTTGGGGTGTCCTCCAGGAAATTCTTATGGTACTCATTACCGAGTGCCAAAACGGGTCAGCAGAACAAACAACCAGATTTCTGTGTATCTCACATTTGTGGCAGGGTGTGCCCACACCTGAAGCGGCCCATTATAACGATGTTATCGTGATCAAACACCGGGAAGCCCCAGAACTTTACACCTTGTCTGAAGTGCCCGGGGAAATATCACCTCTCTCTGACCGTCTTCTTCGTTCTGAAAAACGACAGCGTCTCGACGGTGCCTGGGCTCCGTTTCCAACAGTCAGTTCAGCAATATAATTTAATTTTACGATATCTTAATAGACTCCACAGGTTTCCAACGAACTCTCTCGTCGTTCTGGTGATTTTGTCATTACAGAACAAGACAATGGGGAGTTTCAATACGCCATCTGGCGTCCGCCATTGCACCAAACCTAGGGTAATTTCGTTCCAAGACCATGTTATTAGGAGTGGGTATGAGCGAATTAATCATACTAGTTTATAACAGTGTAAATATTTGCGTTTGAAATCTTAACAAAGGATGATTCTGGCAAATCACTTCTTAAAAGGAATACTTGAAGCTTGGCACGGATCCATTGTCCTCTGTACAATGAAGTCTGGAAACAGGTTAACAAAGGGCTCGAAAAATCCTACGCTTCTACTTGCTCCAATGCCCGGTCTTATTACGGTTCACTATCATAGGTTGACCGCTCACACCTACGATTCGAAATATGAGATTTCTGAGATTACGACAGATGATACTAGTAGTAGTACCAGTAGACACCCCCAAGGCAATCTTGACATTTCTCCAACAAACCCAAATCGGATGCCACTGTCCCTGCACAACGATTTCAAATTCGCCGCTCCACTTTGGTGTGCTTGAGGAATCTGGACAAGTACTTCCTTTGGGCTCGAATTCCTCTCATCATCTAAACGGTGTCGATGTGCAGTGCTCCCAAACCTTGGACACTTATATACCTCCATGACAATTGAATGGTCACGGTAGTCCTCATGTCCCTGTTCCAGCCATCCACTTGAATACATCAGCTATACTCCAGACGTCGAGCAGAGCCAATTTATCAAGCTTGGGTGTTAATGGCAGGATCTCGTTGATAGCTGCCGTGACTACCCTCCAAGGCAAGAGTTGGATCCCCGATCTGCAGAGGAAGGCTGCTATTATGCTGAGAATAATACATAATCTTCAAGTTGTTGCAGGGAAGSTGTATCCAAGACGGTCAAGAGTGCACATCGATTGACATGCGTTCCAATTGTGGAAGCGGGATCAAGTTCTTTCTCACGTGCCAGCGACTCTGATATCCCAATTGAAGGACAAATAGCATACCACGTCCAACTTGCACGATTGGCATTGAGCTAGTATTGTACATTGCGCTGTGCTTGCTAAGGTATATAAATCTACAATTATGTAACTAGTGTAAAGAGCGTCGAGTGAGTATACCAGATAATTCCTGAAATATTCATGACAAAAAATCGTTGGTAGACGAAGAATTATGGGGAGTTTGGCTACCAATATTATGTGGCTCAGATTCTGCCACCTTCATTCCTAATCCGTTCCCATCCGAGGTCGTATCGTAGTCTGTATAAAAAGGACTTGGCCTACTGAAAAGGCGGTGGTTTTCCAGGCGTAGAGGCAGAAATAAGTCATCGGCTCCGGGGCCCTCCGCCTCAAGTTTAATTGACGACACATCAGAGATCTTGCCAGTGGCACGGCGACGGGCAAGATACATCGCAGCGAGAGCACCAAATATGCCAATCATAACAACAGCTGCAACAACACCTCCCGCTATGGCACCCGCGTGAGATGATGAACCAGAGTCATTGGATCTACTGGTATCGGTGCTGTTGCTTGTGTTCGACGAAAATACGTTACTAGGCGGTAGAACACTGGCTGCAGACGTCGGTTGGGTACCGACCTGTCCGCTTCCGACAATAACGTACGTGCCATTGCTAGGAATTCCATTTACGGTGACAAACAATAATGCAGGTCCCGGTTGGAAGAGATTGGGATTTGGAGGTGCCTGCGCCACGTGAAGCGTGATCATTCCATCTTCTTGAACGGTAAAACTGCTATTAAGTTGCATTAAACGTTGACCCATGTTCATCCCATGCGTCGTGAAACCGCCTCGTTGAAGTAAAACTGTTGTATTAGCAGCGGCACCATTAGAGCTGCCAGAATAAGAATCCGCAGATATCGAAATGTTGAATGGTTGGCCGCCGTAGGAGATAGTATTAGGCACGCCGCTAATAACTGGCCGTATGGGCGCACTGAAGTAGGGCGGATAGAAAATCTCGGCCTGGTATGTTGTAGGGAAAGTGGAGGTTAAATTGACGTCAAAGTTCGGGTTAGAGCCTGCTACTAGTACCGAACCGTCAGTAAGGAGCATGGCGGATGAATGGTATAGACGAGGAATGGTGGATGTCCCAAGACCCGCATTGGACCAACGTTGTCCTTTAGGGGCATTGGGGTTATAAATTGCAGGCGTGCCTACGGGTCCGGATGCAAGAGACTCGCCATACGGCATGTCCGAAAAATCGGGTGTTTGACCGGTTGCCTGGGAGTAGCCTGCCGTACCATTCAACCCACCGTTAATGACGAGTAGAGTTTGGTCCGGGAGGATAATAAATTGTCCCATAGTCCTGCCTTCTAACATATCATCGTCCTGCTCATATACGGGTAGTCCATTTTGTGGCTCGGGAGTAATGCGTTGACAGTCGTTCGATGCAGGATATAGCCATGTATTGATTGCGGGCATGACATAATTGCCCCAGTCGGCGTCAGGCATATCTGAGCCGCCGCAGAAGATAATGGTCTGCGTATAGTTACTTGCAATCGTCAGCGGGAGCATAGCAGTTGCACCCGATGCAGGATAAACTCGAACAACGCCACCGGGCATGTCCGGTAAACGGGTTTCCTCATTTGCATACGGGTCCCATAGCACTGACATCAAATCATTTAAATAAGCAGAAAAAGGAGCGCGTCTCATACCTGTCGAAACGTTGGCCTGGACGAATATGTTGCCCGAGGCCATTAGGAAAGCGTGAGCAAAAGCGTTCAATCCAGATGTCTTGATCAGGAAGTCGAACGGTTGAACGACTCCATTGGAAGGAAAGAATTCGAACGTGTTTTCAGCGGCTGCACATTGTTCATCTTTACACTCAAATTGCGGGTTGACATTGGGGTACTGGCGGTTGATATAACCACCATTAACAAATCCTCCCATAAGAACGATCGTTCCGTCGCCTAGCGCCTCTGCCGAGGAATACCACCTCTTCCTCTCCATCGAAAGCACGGTCGAATCATCGTACCATTGACATTCAGGAGAATTGAAGTCATCCGCGTTCCGACACGGGGTCAAAATCCGAATTGCTTTGCGTCCGTCAAAATCTTTGTAAGTGCTGTCCCACGATGCCGAATAGCCATCTGGATTTAGTTGGGAACCTAGAGCGCCACCGGGT
This sequence comes from Amanita brunnescens Koide BX004, assembly GCA_001691785.3. Classification (NCBI taxonomy): domain Eukaryota; kingdom Fungi; phylum Basidiomycota; class Agaricomycetes; order Agaricales; family Amanitaceae; genus Amanita; species Amanita brunnescens. The sequence continues at coordinate 9,146 of JNHV02000383.1, forward strand.
CCAACCGCGTTGTTACCACCAAAAGACACGTAGGAGCCGTTCGGTAGATGGTACCCTGACGAACAAAAAGTATTTGATCGGACGTCCATTGCTTGCGCCTGATGTGTGGCCGTATCCCTGTAACGTGTCGGTCTTCGTTTTTAGGTGTTGCGATGAATTTACCAGACGGAGGCCCATGCGGGATGACCCGATACCTGGGCAGCATTACCTTCCGCCTTGTCCAAGATGTACAGCTTCTCTTCATTGCCAAGGAACATCTGATAGTGGACTTATAAATAATATAAGACCATAGGCGAAGCACGAACCATCATTGCACTGACAAGGGTGTTCCCTCCGTCTGAAAATGACCCTGAAGACGCTGCGATGGAAGAGGGAGTAGTGGCCGTCAGCCATAACACCAGTATAGAAAACAGCGACATCGACGCGACAAGGGAAGAACGGGGAAAGATAAGGTGGCGGGCGCTTCTCGATGTTCACTGGCATTTATATTTGGGATCCTGTAGGAGAAATGCTAAAATAAATCCTGAAGGCCAGATTTGACCGCGAAACGACTCTGGCGACACACGAAAGGGCCCCTTTATCTATGAATCAGTTTACGACATTCGCATCTGGATCGTCAGCCTTTGCCACCGACTGAGGTAACGGCATGACGCGCCATTCGATGCCGGTCTCTTCTCAGTCTGTGTTGAAATTGAAAACGKTTCTTCTTATGTGTCGGATTCATGTATGTTTCTTTTCACGATGGTCATGTGCTACTGCGTTCCCACCATATGGAGCGGCAGTCCCATCGGCGCGCCGTGACAGTTGACCAACGACATGCCATTGTGCGCCGAGTGGCTTGACATGTGACTATCCTAGACGAAATAAATAGTCGACGCGTTCACGTACCTGTTTCACTCGAAGCTGGAAGTTGGTCCCGGGCCGCGACCAGATACATATCATTGTCCTCTTCACCAATGTATTGGGAATTTGGGATTCAGGTTGCCTATGCCGACTAGTTATGCCCCAAAGTGTGATCGGAGCYTGCCAATCAGTAACTGTAAACCCGCCGGAAATCAACCATACCATCGTTTGTGTCCAAACCGGCATCTATTGGCTATTGCTACAACTCACATTCAGTCTTTGTGGTCAGCAGTGTCCGGTGTACATGTTAATGACGTCAGATGGGCGCGCCACGTCAGTTGTATTCGGCGACCGAAATCTACTACTCTTTTATGCTTGGCGAACAAAAAAGGTCATCTGCGGTTAACTTTATGATGGGTTAGCGCAGAACTGCGCACTGCGCAGTTGTCGTGAGATCTCGGGAATAAGCCAGGGACAAACACTCGTGGAATCGCTCACAAGGAAAATTCAGGTTGTGGTTATTGTTCCGGAATTCCTGTCATTACAAACATTGTCATTTATGTAGCTCGCAATACTTTTGAATGAGTGACTATCGAAAAGAATGGAAGGAGAACAAGAAGGATTGTGCCAGTGCTATAAATCCGAGTAAGCAACCTTATACCAAGTGAAAAACTGGTAATAATGCAATTCCAGAGTATCCGATATCGGTGTCCGCGGACTCCAACCAACCACGCTCGCCGGTAACAAGAAGGCAAGGAAAAATGATCTAAAGTATGGATAAGTACGTGGAATAAAAAAACAAATCTTCCGCTATTTGCAAAAGGAAACTCCTGTCCATGCYTGTCCATGCCTGTCCTTATAATGTCGAACAAAAAATGAGAAAATAATGTACTAAACCTTAGACACGCAGTTAACATTCTACGCGTGGTGCAACGTTCATTCTTGAATGAGTTAAAGCGGGGAGTAGCCTCGTTAAGGTATGGTGGAACATGACACGGGTCTTGACACGAGTATTGAGCGAGGCCTTCATGACAGGAGATGAGACGACGGATGACCTGTCGAAAGCCACGCGTCAGAATCGTTGTTCATTAAAAGCTTTAGAAATGACAAATTCTAATACAGCTAGCCACATGTATGTCCCAAAAAGAATGATATCCCAAACGTTATGTGATAAGAAGATTATTTAATAAGTTGATTGATATGAGTGTGTGAAAAAAAGGTTCTTTAATCCAAAGGTATGGAGAATCACCTAATTGTCTGTCTGTCTCAATACCGGTATTGAGTTGATTGGTGTACGGATGGTGGGCGGTATGGGTCATTTTCAATATCCACTCCTAGGCCGCTTGGTCGTCCACTTGAGGGGGGTCCATCGTCCCTGTATGGCAAACTTACATTGCTGGCGTTCCACGCCTGACTGTAGTTCTCCTGTTGCAAAGGCACAAACGCACTGGAGTCGGAGACCCTGACGCCTGCCCGAGTCTTAGGGCCAGCCATCGCCATCGCATTCGTTTGGCCTCTCATAGCTGGTGCACTGGGGGTACCAGCACGGCGGCGGCGGGCAAGAGTAATTCCGATGAGTGCGCCAAGAATACCGATCACGGCAATGGCGCCGACAGTGGCTCCTATGATGGTGGCTGTATGCGATGAAGAGCTGGGACTGGTAGAGGAGCTGGTATTAGAGTTGTTTGGGGTTGACGAACCGGCACCCCCAGTTGCACTCGCAGAGAGTACATTAGGCGGTAACACACTAGCCGCCGCCGTCGGTTGATTACCGACTTGTCCGCTTCCAACAATAACGTACGTGCCATTACTAGGAATCCCATTTACAGTGACAAACAGGAATGCAGGTCCCGGTTGGAAAATATTGGGATTTGGAGGTGCCTGTGCCACATGAAGAGTGATCGTTCCATCGTTTCCAACGGTAAAGGTGTTGTTAAGTTGCATCAAACGTTGACCCATGTTCATCGCATGTGTCGTGAATCCTCCTCGCTGGAGCACAACAGTTGCATTGTTCGCCGCGTTATTGGAAGAACCAGAGTAAGATGTTGCAGATATCGTGATATCGAAGGGCTGGCCGCCGTAGGAGATACTACTAGGGACGCCGCTAACGACCGGTCGAACTGGCGCACTAAAGTATGGTGGATAGAAGATCTCGGCCTTGTATGTCGTTGGAAAAATGGTGGTCAAGTTGACATCATAATTCGGGTTAGAACCTGCTACTAAKACGGAACCGTCAGCAAGGAGCATGGCGGACGAATGGTATAGCCGGGCAATGTTAGACGATCCGAGGCCCACGTTCGACCAGCGCTGTCCCTGGGGTGCATTGGGATTGTAGATTGCAGGTGTGCCGACCGGTCCAGATGCAAGAGACTCGCCATATGGCATCTGACCGTAGGTGGGCGTCTGACCGGTCCCCTGGGCGTAGCCAGCTGTACCATTCAGTCCACCGTTGATAAGGAGCATCGTCTGGTCTGGGAGTAAAATAAATTGCCCCATGGTCCTGCCTTCAAGCATATCATCGTCCTGTGCATAAGCAGCAGCCTGTCCATTTGGTGGCTCGGGGGTAATGCGCTGGCAGTCGTTCGATGCAGGATATAGCCACGTATTGATTGCTGGCATAACGTAGTTCCCCCAATCGGCATCGGTCATATTCGAGCCACCACAGAAAAGGATAGTCGGGGTATAGTTATTTGCGGGCGTCAGCGGGAGCATAGCAGTTGCACCAGAGGCGGGATAAACCCGAACAACCCCACCAGGCATATCAGGTAAAGGGGTCTCCTGGTTTGCAATTGGGTCCCAAAGRACTAACGGGGAAAAATTACACGAGATAGCAGAAGGGAGACAAAATGGCCACTCACCCGAAGAGACGTTGGCCTGAACAAACATGTGGCCAGAAGCCATTAAATAGGCGTGTGCATAAGCATTCAACCCAGATGTCTGTATCAGGAAGTTGAAAGGTTGAGTGGGTCCTAACGAGGGATAGAATTCGAATGTATTCTCAGCAGCTCCACCTTCGAATTGGGGGTCGACATTTGGGTAATTGCGGTTGATATATCCACCATTGACAAATCCACCGAGGAGAGCAATGGTTCCGTTGCCCAGCGCCTCTGCCGTCGAATACCATCGTGTCGCCTGCATCGATAGCACCGTGGGATCGTCATACCACTGACATTGGGGAGAATTGAAGTTGTCCGAGTCCCTGCAAGGATTTAGGATACGGATTGCCTGCCGACCATCGAAATCTTGATATGTACTATCCCATGCTGCCGTGTATCCACCTGGCTCGAGCTGAGAGCCTAAAGATCCACCGGGTCCAACTGCGCCGTTACCACCAAAAGTCGCGTAAGAGCCATTTGGTAGATGGTATCCTGACGAGCAGAAAGTATTTGTCATAACCTCCATTACCTGAGCTTGGTGAGTGCTCGTGTCCCTATGATACAGGGTCAGTCGCCATTGGAAGGAGATGACGGTAGACCCACCAGACTGAGCCCCACGCGGGATGACCAGCTATCTGAGCGGCGTTTCCCTCTGCCTTGTCCAAGATGTACATTTTTTGTTCGTTGCCGAGAAACATCTGGGGGAAATCAGAGCAGAAAGKGGGAGAGGGCAAAGGACGGACCATCATCGCACTAACAAGGGTATTTCCTGCGTCAGCAAAGGAGCCAGCGGTCGCTGCGAGGGATGACGAGGAAGAGGCGACGAGGCCCAGCGCCAGCAGGGAGAGAGGCGGGCGCAGCATAGCGTCGGAGGAAAATGAAGGGAGAGAATAAGAGAGAGTGTTCGCGTTGTTGAAGGAAGCTGCTTGCGGCCTTAAATTCCTTAGGACCCGGTGCACCCCGTTTATTTATATATACTTACCGGCTTGTCATTCCCGCCTCATCTCTTGCTCCGTCTCGTCTCAAATCCACCGGTCCCCGATGTTGCACATTTTTTTCTGCGATTTGCTGCCATCCGCGTGCAGGCTCTGGCTCACTAAGAACTGGACAACGACCAGTTCAAAGTCTAGGTACACCCCCACGGCATCGCGGCAAGCACACTTCCAAGTTCCCACTGCGTCAGACTTCTGGAAGCGCAGAAGGCCGCACGGCGCCCCCGAGTAGAAGATAAAGCTAAAAAAATTGCTCCGAGCTGGCGATGGGAYGATGAACAGATCACTCGAGGTCGAATATCCAGGACTTTATGGCTCACAGAAGGCAACCGAAATGTGCGTATGCACCGGTCACCTCTATCTAGTCATAACCTAACCCAGTCAAAAACAACCAGCCTTTTACCTTTCAAACTTCATCCTACCTTCTGTAACGTACTGCACAGCTGGATTTTTCATTAAAAAACAGAATAAAATAAAGTTTATTATTTCACATTGTCAGGGTGACATCCGCAGTTCATCATCTGTTACGAATTTTGATTCCAAGCACAAGAAGGACTTGAGTGACTGCGCAAACTCTGGTATACTTGTGCCCCGGCTCTTAATTGGATTATCTCTAGTAGGACTGTAAGATCAGGCAAATTCGGTCTTAAGATGCGATTCGTAACTAACTCCGCATGGTATTCAGCATAATAAATAGGTACGCGAAAGTGTCGGTGGGTAGACATCCTAAATAGTAGCAGTTCTCGTTTACAGATGGTTCTGGGGCGCCGCGTACAAGGAAGCGCTCCGTATAACCGCAAAATTACCCAACGACCAGGAACATAGCAAATAGCCGTCTGACGTCGATTGATATGTTTCGAATTCTCTATTGAATCATACGGAGTTACTGACACCATCATATGCTTCCGACACACCCTCCCGGAACTGATCCCTATCAAATTCACGGCTTCACACCTGATAATCAAATGRTTGGTAAACGAGTGACGATTGAAAGGAGCGACAGGTATCAAGACATTATGATAACAACAATAGATAGACTTTGATACGGTACTTCGTCCAAGAAGACGGGATCGGGGAATCTTAGCTAGTAACTAGCTAGAATTGCTCTAATCAATGCGCTTAGGGATAACACCAAGGGGAAGCCTGAAAATAGGCGATTCCTCCGCCGCAAGGAGAATGCTCAGACCATTATAGAACGCGACGAGAGCAGTGATAATACCGAGAATTCCACCAGCCTTTTGGAGACTGAATATGAATTAGTTATTTGCTATTTTTAGAAGCTTAAGATTGTACATACCCGACCTTCCCGGTGAAGGCATTAGCGGCCAGCACRATGAAGGTGACCCAAAGGAAGAAGAACATGGTAATGAAACCAAGATTCTTTCGCAAAGTAGCAATGCTGAACATTTTACATCAAGRTTGGAAAATATATCAGTCCGATGAACACTCACAAGAATAAGAAAGTGATGATGAACCAGGTTATGAGGTAAATTCCGATCGCGTTACCAAATTCGTCGGCGTCAGTGCCGTAGGCTTCGATGACTCCGGTACCAGGGATAAGAATGAGGGCATAGGAGATCCAGAAAGCTCCAAAAGATGTGAAAGCTAAGAATAGACGTGAGCATGACACTCCAACAACGCGGGAGCTAATGCGCTGATGACAAGAAATTGAGCCGACGCGCCGCGGGCGGCCATCGGGTCGCATTTGACGAAAACCCCGAATGGCAAAGGACGGTCGGGCGGTAGAGCCGCTTCTACTGCCGAAAGAGTGTGATCTCTTCGTACTGACCTGAACCAGCGAAGCAGTTACCCCTCGGAAACTCCCACATGCCAGCCAGAAGCTGAGCAAGTCCACCACCTGCAACAGCCATACCCACCACTACATTAGGGTGGGTAATGCCACGGACGCCCGTGTTGTACCACGAGAGGATAAAAGTGGTGGATGCGAAGGCGAACAATCCCCTAACAGAATGCTGTCAATACACAAATAGGTTGAAATTTTGATCTCACAATGGGCCTGCGTCGCCTATCCTGCTCGGGGTGTGAGACCTGAATGCCCTGCTTGGGTGGTTTGCCTCGACGGCTGCTTTTTCTACGTCGTTGCGTGTAGAAGCCATTACTAGTAACTGCAAAATATGGGGAAACGGAAAGAATGGGAAGCTGGGATTACGACAGATGGAAGGGCTTTAAGGGGTCTGTTGTTTGGCTAAAATTTGCTTGAGCGGTTGCGCGTAATATAGAAATCATGGTGGGCAGATCCTGGTTAATCCGGGGTCATGAGGTACATTTTGGTAAAACTTCGGTTCCACGATGTTCTCGGCAACCCAAAATACACATTTCAGCAATACAATCCAGTACATGCTGTGATGATATCAGAATATGGCGATGCGGAATTTCCGAGAGAGTGGCTAACCTTGCCAAACCTATCACATAAACTTTAGGTTCCTTCCCATTGATCAGTTTTCTGCTAATGAGCGGCCTATTGACTCCCATTTCACATTGAGTTGCAAACTGGGCGCGTCATTTAGCTAAGCGTCCTGCCGTTATACTTCAAGTGGGCGGTGATCGAGTCAAGACCATATCAGACTACAGACAAGATCGAGGAAAACGGAAAGACATACCAGCACCCGCCACCGCTAGGTTTCGCCTAACAGCCGGTCCGCCGACGCGATTTTGTACCGATTCCCAGCGCAAGCACCCGAGCAAGAGGATTCTGGAGGTCGTGCAGTGGACTCTGGAGCATGCAGTTACGTTGCCACGTAAGGCTTGGCAGGTTCCGATCATATTCGCGAACCTGACCGTGAGAGTTTCTCGGACGTTGCGCGCCAGTCTGTCAACGTTGTCTAGATACGAGCCACCGCTCCCCTTTCTTTCAAGCTATGTTTTGTGSCAACATATGTCAAGAGTTTAAACTTTCCTATTCAAGTTCAAACAGAACGTGAAGTTAATTAATATTAGTTATAGCCAGACAAAGCTTGTTCTAGTGGGAATGTCACGATTACGTGCGACAATTTCCAAGTCCCTCCCTTCATCAGTCCTGCGAAGAATTAATACACCACCGGACCCTTGGAAGCCGCTCGCGACCAAAAATTCAGACGGGTCAGGTCCAAATTCCATTCCCCTGATTTGGTCCAGGCCCGTGTAAACCTGTTGAATCAATTGCAATCCCTCGTCATATTGGTCTTTGTTAACGTGCTCAAAAATGGCAATCGTGTCCCCGCGAGGGTCAAGATTCCCTGTGTTGCGATTAGAAACGTAGATGTATGGTATGGGAAATGCGGGCGAAGTCGGGGGAATGAGAATTTCTGCAGCAGCAAACTTCGCACCCGCTGGCGGGTTAGGCGGAGTTATAGAAACGGAGGCTATAATTGACGAGGTAGCGTTGGGCGCCGCTGGGATCCTTTGTACCGTCAACGTGGATGCCAGCTCATGGAGTGTGTACAGTCGGTCCTCTACCGTGTACGTCAGTTTCTCGTTYTGAGCGCCATTATTGGTTCTTACCATATATTGCAATATGTCTAGGTCCGCTACCCTTTGGCTGAGGGATGGAGCCCTGGATTATATAACAGCCAGAATCTTCATCCCAAGCAAGTCGCCAAATTGTGTCAGCGCCCTAACCGAAAGTATTTAAAAGGTGTGCCCCTTAATGGAAGAAAAGACGTACAAGATCTGGAACCAGGATTTCGCCATTATGCTCAAGAGCCATGTGAGGGTGCGAGGAGCCGTTTACTGGGGGAGAGAAAGTAATGTTTGGCGCGTTGTCGTCGAAGAAAACCTCAGCTAAAGTCGGGATTATTCTACCGCTGCCTGAACCGTAGTTCACAACGGCAACCTCGCCGGTTGAGAGCGCGGTGACGAAGGGCGGCCCATTGCCCCCCGAGGAAACATTTGCGATGGCCGGAGAAAGCTCGCCCAATTCATCGACAAAGAAAGATTGCACAGCTCCTGACGCAACTTCGTTTGTTGCACTATAGTCTGCTTCAACTGCCAGCCGGGTAACTGGGCTAACATTGACCTACTAGATGATGTTGTTATTTTCTGGGTGAGCAGTTATCCAGGATGGGTCCTGGCCAGTTGGATATTTATYCAGAAGGTTGAGTGTCAACGTCTCTGAACAGAACAAATACGCAGCAATGAAGACGTCATAACCACCAGCCAGAATAGTGAAGTTGACCATGGCGATGGGAATGATTTGCGGCTGGTGCAAATTGCACGAGTGGCTGGCTTAGTCCGGCTTTTAGTCAAATTACTGCCGTACCCTAGCCGTACTCTATCCCTAATTGGAGTTGGTCGTGTGAACGAATACACTGGGAAGTAAACGCACTTTGGTAAGAACGTGCACTGGTCCGAGTCGGATGTGAAGGATGGGTGTGTCTTGAACCAACATCCACGGTAGACTCAAAGTATTCTTCGATACGGCCAT
>JNHV02000384.1:0-18277 GCA_001691785.3 Amanita brunnescens Koide BX004
CCTGTGGTGTTCAGCCATGGAGAGGAGGTTCTTGGTGGCGTTGAGCTCATTTCGAACTGAGGCCAGGCTTTGTTCTAGCTCCTCAATGTTTGCAGCAAACTTAGTGTTGTCCTCAATGGCGGTACCGTAGTCCTTGTGCAACCTGTTAAGCTCCGTGGTGAGCTGATCGTCTTTGGCCAGGAATTCGCGACGTTGCTGGATGAAAATTTCACGTTCTTCAAGGATGGCTGCGATGTCACCCCGTGCCTTGTCAAGCTCCTCTCGTGCCTTGCGCCCTTCTTTTGCGTTTCTCGCGTTGTCCTTGGCTTTCTGCTTCCATGTGGTAGCGACGTCGCGTAGTCGCATATATTCATCAGCCATTTTCCTGTTTACGTCTAAAGATTCAGACATGGATATAGCAAGATCGCCAAAGCCGAAATGGGTACCGACAAGGATAACAAAGCGCCGGAAATCATCGCGCGAGCCATTGAGAGCAGAGCCCTGAAAGACGTCGACCAAGAAGTGACCAGCAGTGATCCAGTGGGAGGTGTCTGTAAAAATTCGTCTTGCGTATAGCTTGAGAGAAGCGATGGAGAGGTCGCCGCGCCCAAGGAAGTGGCGTCTGTCCGTACGATCCAGTATAGCGTGATCGGGGAAGCTAGGGTGAACGAAACCGTCGACGGCGTCGTCCGCAAGCGAAGAGAAGTCCGGAGTAGGGAGGGGCGTAACGACCACATTGACTGGTACATCCACGCTTGACGCGCGGGATGGGGCGCGAGAGGTGTCTGATTCAGAACGAGAGACAGGCAGGGGGACGTTGGCGCGTGCCGTCAAATCGTCGATCTCGTCGGGGCTTGACCGTGGGGATGGGGTCCAAATGTCGGGCTCCGGGCTGGAAGTGGCGCCGGTGTCGGAGCCGGCCCCACCGCGGAATCTCATCACAGGGGACGACGCAAGAGCTCGAGGTGGTGGTGGGAGAACAGAGTCCGAAGGCAGCCAGGGTTTGCCGCACTTACAGCAAGATGCAGACTCACAGCAGGAAAAAGCGACGTGCTTACACCCCAGGCACGCGAGATGCCGCGCGACGGCGGGCGTAAAAAGGCGTTTGCAGCCGCAACAAACGAGGCCATTCGAGCAGGTCGGACATGAGGAGACAGAATGAGAACAGAGGGCGTCGTGCTTAACGCGGATGGTAGCCACGAAGGCCGCAGGTGTGGCGGGCCGAGCGCTAAGAGTCAGAAGGGCATCCTGGAGTTTCGCCACAGTTGGCAAAGGGCTGTCAGAAGCTGCTGAGGGGGAGGAGGTCAAGAGACGTCCATCTCCTGTGGTCCTGGTTGTGCTGGTGTTCGCGGGATGTTGGCGCGCGTATGCGGCAGAGCCCGGGACAGGGTTTCTGTCAGATTGAGGAGGGGGTTTTTTGTTAGAACTGGTAGCCCCACTATCCTTGACCGAATTATCAAAGTGCCGGGACTTAATCCGGCAGCCGAGGAAAGACTTCTTACAAGCGCGATTACAAGCAGCACAGGCGCGGTAATTCCTATCGTAGAATTCCTCCAAGCCATCGTCGAAGGCTTCTACAGTAATGGTGTAACGGGCGGGGGCATCGAAACCACCGGGGCAAGATGAATTGTCGCATGTATCCGCTTCGGCAAGGGCTTGACAATATGCATCATCATCGTAGTCGTCCTGGTGAGAGTCAAAGCCGACCGGGGGAGGGCCGTTGCCGACATTGCTTCGGAAAAGAGCGGGAGAGACCGAACGGGAGCGCCGATCCGGAAGGGCAGCAGGTGAGGTGGGTGGTGGGCCAGGGGTGAATCGGAGGCTGCGACAGGAGCAGCAAGTGAGCGAAATGCTGCAGGCCGCACAAGCGGTGGCCGCATGCAAGCAGTTGCGGATGTGGGCACGGTGCCAGGGGTCCGCCGGGGAGGGAGCAGGAAAGGTGCCAGCAAGGTCAGAGACCAAGGTGTTGTCAATAAGGGGGGGGCTATTATATAATTGACCCGCGGTTTGCACAGCCTCACACGAGGACTGCAGCAGGAGGTCTTGGGGAACGCTAGGGACAACGGGGAAAACAACAGGGGTTGGGGGGAAAAGCCCCGCAGAGAGAGATGAGGCCCAGGGCACAGTCACTGCGTGATGCGGACTGGGGGCTGCAACAAGGGGTGGGGATGGGCGAGGGGAAAAGAGAGAAGAAGAGGAGAGAGGGGGAGCGCCAGTGGAAGTTTTTGGCCTTGAGAGGCCAGGGGGAGGACCTTCTTTGTGGTCCATGCTCGGAGCAGAGGCTCAACGAGCAGTAGGTGAGAGTGTATGTATGCAGGAGAGGGGGGAAGATCGCAAGAGAGAGTAGGAGGGGGGTTGGCACACAATTTTGCAGAGGGTGATGATGGTATGAGTCAAAGAAGCGACGCGAGACATGCCTCGACAAAATCCAGAACACCTTAGCGGCCTTTGGTTTGCTCATCGAAGTCGACAAGACGGAACTGATCCACTTCCCAGGCTTTGACCTTAAAAGGCCAGGAAGGAAACTGACGGCTACGAGCAACGCGCCAGTACGCATACGCAACCTTCAAAAGGACGGCGTCATGACAGACATCAAACCGAAAGGACTCATCCGTTATTTGGGGTTTTTCTTTGACTCTGAACTTAACTGGAATGCTCATGTCTCCTTCTACTTCAACAGGGCATTCAGCACAATTCGCGCGCTGCGGATGTTGGGTTCGTCAATTCGCGGATTGGGGACACTTCAAAAACGGCATGCATATCAAGCCTGCGCCTTGCCCGTGCTCACCTATGGCCTGCCCCTCTGGTACGCGGAAAACGGAGCCGGTATCAAGAGCCGCCTGTCCAAAATCAACAAAGTACACTCGCATGCTTGCGCATGGATTACGGGCTGTTTCCGTACAACGCCCATCGGAGCAAGGGAAGTCATTGCGGGTCTCCCTCCTCTCGTCACTCTGCTTAACGCTCAGCTCCACGGTTTTCGTGCCCGGATTACAGCCCTACCGCCCAATCACATCCTATGCACAGCAATGCGCCAAAAATGGACCAACCCAGCGTATGCCGCGATCTCAAGGAAGACCAGACCTGCCCACCTGCCAAGCGACGTCGCCTTTCGGCGGCTCAGGACCCATCTCGTACAAGAACACTTCGAATACTCATCACAACCGCAACGACCGGGTCAACGGGTCCTCGACCGCTTCAGGGACCGTGTCACCGTCGACACGTCATCACCTAAGAAAGGGACTGAAATCTTCAAGGCATGGGTTAGAGATCTGAAGACAGAGCTCAAACAACTGCATACTGAGCCTCGGAGCGTCGTCGTATACACCGACGGAGCCTTTCACCATAGCGACTTCARGGCTGCTTACGCCTATACTGCCCACCATAACGATTCACTCGCATGGTACGATCACTGCGACTGGTGCCCAGCAGCCTCGTCGTTCGACGCCGAAATCAGAGCCATCGAGTCTGCCCTCGAATACGCCATTACGAAAACAGCACACGAACGCATCGTCCTTGTCATAGACAACAAAGCGGCGGCCACATCCTTGTTCAACTTTGACGTCAAATCTAGTCAAATGTCGATTGTGCGGATCAACTTCATCCTCGATTCATGGCTCTCTGAAGACACACGGCGCTCCCTTACGATCCGCTTCGCTCCAAGCCACGAAGGCATAGACGGCAACGAACGAGCGGATCAGCTCACCAAGGTTGGGTTGGAGCTATGCCCTACGAACCCCCCTCGCATCTTACGGTCCCACTTCCTATCCGAACACCGTCGTCGCGCCGAGCACGATTGGCAACGACGATGGAAAGATGTCACATACAGGGGGTCCCAATGGCTCCCTATTCGAAGAAAAAAGAAGGTCTTCCAACCGTCATTCGCCAAGACGGCCCGCAACTTTTTTCATGAACTAGCGAAAGGGGATCCTAGCCATTTGAGCCGCATAGCTCATGTCCTAACGAACCACGCCCCCACGGGTGAATACCGAACAAGGTTCTTTCCTAACGAACCAACTGCATGTCCCCACTGCGACGAAGACACCCTTCAAACGCGGCAGCATATATTAGCTGAATGCCCTTGGTATGTAGCATCGTTCCCATCCTTGACTGACTGGGGGAAAAATAGGTACAACCAGAAGGCCCTGATCGGGTTCCTCGACAGGAACCCATCGGCCTTTACGTTCGGTGATTGTCCTCTGGACGTTCACTGAGCGGCTACAAATTTTTGGAACCCCCCCCGCCTTCGGGCGGTATTTGCATACGTGCAGCCTTGCGCTGCGATTTCTTTTCTTTTCTTTATCCCTTCCTTCCTCTGTCATCATCGCTACGGCCCTCTACTAGTGCGTAGTGTCTTATTAGGTAGTCAGCTACCAAGCCCACTTTAATGCATCGCTTCGCGATGCATTGTTTATTAGATATACTCGTGTTGTATTAGTTAGCTTGATTAATATAACTCCTTTCACTTAAAAAAAAAAAAAAAAAAAAAATATGTACAAACCGATAGATAGTCGCCAGTTTATCAACCGTCTACGACGTCTGTGCATATAAAATAAAATGGGCTTCGACTTGCTTGTCATGTATGCGTTGTTGTCTTCCGTTGTCAGACAGGAACACTGAGTTTTCGTATATCGCTATTGCCACGTGGTGGATCCCACGACCAGACTGGGAAGGTGACTGCAACGTCAACACWCCGCCGGAAAGTCTCGTCGACGACCGCCTCTCCGTCTCACAGAATTTCTAGACATACAAATGGTAAGTATCGCTCTCATACAATCCACTGCCTCTCCTATTCGCCTTTTCCGCGATTTTGTTGAGTTTTAGGGGTGGATGCCGATGGATATACTTGGATGTAATGCATGCTAACGCTATCTTCCCTAGGCATCCGCAGATCTTGCTCCAACATACGCTGCTCTCATTCTTGCAGACGATGGCATTGAAATCACTGTAAGCAAATCTCACCTGGTCGCAGGAAACGTGTTAAAACCATCTGCAGTCTGACAAGATTGTGACACTGGTAGAAGCCGCTGGTGTTGACCTCGAGCCCATCTGGGCAACTCTTCTTGYGAAAGCACTCGAGGGCAGGAACGTGAAGGAACTGCTATCGAACGTTGGTTCAGGCGGCGGTGCACCCGCTGCYGTTGCTGCTACTGGCGCTCCCGCTGCCGCTGCAGCAACAGAGGCAGCAAAAGAAGAAGAAAAGGAGGAAAAGAAGGAAGAAGAATCAGACGAAGACATGGTRAGTCCACCAAATTGCAGAAATATCCAGGGGCTTACGTCTCGTGTCACAGGGCTTTGGCTTGTTCGATTAAGCGAATTGTTTTCTTCTTTCTGTATCTGCATTTCCATCTCCGCACGCATGTTCGTCTATCTGGACGTCCTGTAATCCCTCCATGCTGTATYACTTACCTGGTACCGACAGCCGCAAAAAGAAATACTGAAAAACACCATTTTGGTAGAGCGATGCGGTGTGTACTTGTTCGAACTAAGATGTCAATTAYGTTATCGATTGAGATCGTTCGATCGATATCCCTGTAATGCACGAACCCCCCGGGKGTTTGCTTAATTGGAAAATTGCGCGACTTGCAGGTTCGCTGAATGACTGTTTTATGTCTATTTGTTTAAAAAGATCGATCCTTAGTTCCACTGAACTTCTTAGACAGACGAATCTCAGTCTGTTTACGGCTTATTCTAAAGCATACAAGYAGCGTTCAACGCCCAACGGCCGAGTGCACAACTAATCATTATTCTATGAATTTATTTTCTTTCGTCGTATGCCTTGGGTACAGGCACAGCTATTAGTTATCGAATCAATTTTTACATGTTAGTCATCCAGATGGTCCCTAAATTGCCAACTTCTCTCCCCTGGCGTCGGAATCAGTAACAATGACCCTGGGAATCTGCCACAATCCTTGTCCGTCTGCCATGATTGGCTAGCGTTTGTGTTCAGGTGGCGTCGTCCGCACTGGCAGGCGCTCAGAAAAAAATCATGGTAAGAATGGCTCGCATCGATGGTGTAGATTACCAAATGATTCATTAGGGACCCAGACTCAGCCCAAATGGTTGCATGGGACTTGATACGGCCTGTTGGCCTCGCGGTTCGATATTCTATTCGGACCTACAGTCTGCAACCGCCAGCTGGGAACCACAGCCGTGAGTCTCATCTCATAGGTCACCTCATGCATTTATTATCCCCATGCGCTGAATTCCTACTATGTAGGTTAGGCTTTCATTTCGAAGTGCTGCGCGCGGCCCCTATTCTCCGGATCCTCCTAGCAAGCTACTGGTTCAAATGCTAGCGTGGTTAAGCTACGCATATTGTYAGGCTGTGCATATTTTTCAACAAGATGAAATGCCTCAGACGAGGTTATCGCAAAGTATGATCAAACACCTGCGTGCGAGTCATATCCCTTCCTTACCTTCCTTATGCCGTGTTACGGGTGAGCACAGTGAAGTATTTCACGATTGCTGTTCATGGTCGAGTCCTCTTTTTCAGGTGGCAGCCCCCAATACTCGCCACTTCGGACCTACCAGAAGAGAGACTTGTGGACTGGCCTAGCTGGCGCATGCCGATGTTGATACCTTTACCTCCGATATTTGCACCCTCCCGTCAGCAGTGATGAATACATCGATTGACGGATATAGATGGCTCCCATAGATCGTAGATGCTGCGTGCCGAAAACGAGGAGACACTGGACCCAATTGCAGAGCCATCAGCCACAGATTCTGAATCATCGCGTTTGYGGACATCGAGATGCATCACGCGGTGAAGCAGCGGCAACCAGCTAACTGCGAATCATATTCAAGCAAAGTGGAGGTTCTCTTTATTTCGGGATCATCCCGCGCACTTCTGTCGCCAGCTCAAATGACGCTAACATTTTCCGCGGTGCGAACAGTCTTACTTGTTTGACTTTGTGTCTCGTCTTCACGACCGAACGAAACTAACTTAGACCCACACTAGAAGGGGATGCCGTTGCCGTTGCGTCAGGTGATGATGAAATTCGTTCCGGTTCCTTCGCGATACGAGGACCCTAATCACTGAGGACCCTAATCACTCTCAAATATTTAAGCATCTCCGTCTTCAAAAAAAATAGCAACGTACCTGCTGTCATTAATCATCTAATACTCCTAAAAACGGCACAGTTTGGCGCACTGCCCATCGATGACATTGATGGAAGATGTACACATGGAGAATACTATAAGTGCCGGATTAATGCTGTTGAGAATGGAGTTACTGCCAACGGTGAAAGGATGCTGTAAACCAGGGAGCGCCGAAGCCCTTCAAAGAAGCCACGACCGTGTACAATGGAGTAGGGCGGAGGGTTCGCGGAACAGGAGCTGGGTTGCCGGTATGCTCCGAGAAGATATAGTGACTCCAGGGTTAGATTTCCAACATTCGCGTTACCTTGAACAATATGACGTCTCCAATCTTAGAACACACAGCAGGCATCACATGCCAAATCCTTACAGTGCTCGCAAATTTCCGAGAATAACGGCACGTTGCGAATCAGCTAACCATCCTGGGTCCTGGGAGCTTAGTCCAAATTCGTTATAATGAGTCATGTGACAATGACTTCCGTTGTGCATCGAGGAAGATGAAGGATCACGCATCAGTGGCCATTAGTAAGGAGACAGAGGGGGTGAGCATCGTTATGGAGCTGTGAGCGTTTGAGGGATTTGATCTCGGTTCTCTCTTCGACCGTGCAAAGCGCGTGATGTTTCCGCCCGGAGTCGATTGATCTCTAGCCTGCATCACGAGATCGTACCCCAAAAGTATTGGTTGCGAACGCCCGTACAGATTCAAATGAAAGAAGTCATAGTCCCCGAACACTCTGCTAGCGCCCAATTACTATAATTAAACAAGGGTCAAGCTTTTCCACGGTTCGCTTACCGCATTGGACTAATTTGGCCATCATTAACGAAGTAAAAAGGCAACAGTACATTGCGGAGAGCCCATGTGAAACAGAGGGAGCATATGATTAGCTACGCAGTAGCCCCAACCATGTCAGATACAGAAAGGGGTCCAATGGTATATTATGCTAGCAGCTCTCCGGCAACATATGATTGATAGGCTTCGGTTAGCTCGCGGATTTGTTTTCCTGGTCAAATTTGAGAAGTGACACGCGTAGCAAGCAGAAACACGTGTGACTTACGCATGAACGTCGAGCTATCGCCGACGCTATTCATGATTTGCAATGCTTGGGTATATAATGC
This sequence comes from Amanita brunnescens Koide BX004, assembly GCA_001691785.3. NCBI lineage: Eukaryota > Fungi > Basidiomycota > Agaricomycetes > Agaricales > Amanitaceae > Amanita > Amanita brunnescens. The sequence continues at coordinate 8,194 of JNHV02000384.1, forward strand.
ATGTATCTGATCTTCTTCGCGCGTTTTGGACATGAGGTTGGCAAGTCGCATTGAACGTAACTTAGAGGCTTCCTTGATCAATATCTGGCCTGCGCTATTCCAGAGCACCTAAATCGTCATATTTAGAACAGAACAGCATTGTTTGATATAGTTATTCGGCTCACTCCTGTCAAAGGGTCGACGTAGCCAGGACTATAACCTGGGCAGTACGAGGGAACCGACGTCGCGAGTTTGAGGATAGCAGCAGCAGCAGTCAATCCTTTACCATCGCTTCCGTTTATCAACGCTCTGTGAAGAAGCATTTGTGCACCATAGGAAAGATGGTGCGCGAGGAAGAGATGTTTGCGGACGGTCTGCGAAGCATTTGCTTGCTCGGTTGACAACAAAGATTGCATGAGAGCATCTAGAGATCTGATCGCCGAACTTATTTTCGTGGAAAATGTTGAGAGTTCGTCGTAGGACATGTCTGGGGTCCGACTTCATACCTAAAATTGATGTCTCCCATTGATGTGCTTACCTGGACGCCAAGATTGCATGATATCTGTTGCAAACTTCCACCAGTATGCCGCTTCGGCTTTCTGGCTTAGGGTTGTTGTTTCCGAATTTCCATCATATCCGGACGAGCCATTTCCATTCATAGATGACCCGTTAAGATGCCCCGAGTTGCCATTGCCATTTAAGTGGACCAGCGAATTGCCGGTACCGTTACGAACAGGGGAACCGCGAATACCATTCGAGCCGCTGAAACCATTGAGAACAGGAGAGCCGTAACCGTTGGATATGGGTGAGCCATGTCCATTGGACATGGACGAACCATTCACCAAAGACCCGTTACCATTTGTATGGATTGATGAGCCGTTAACATGTGCCTGTATCGTATTTAACCGATCAATCGAACCGCTTAGCAATTTGAGGAACARTTTACCAATCTGCCTCCTTCAGGTGGCGCTATAGCGGGCGGTCCCATTGTTCCGCGGAGCGTGTCAGGTGAACACTTTAAATTGGGGAACGCGTTCAGAGCTGCGGCCCAGCCATAATCGAGGAAATAGATGGTCCAACAGGCATTGGTGCGCTCCCGTTCCTCGACCACGTCCTTCATTGGCGGCATTAAAAGATCCGAGAATTCGCTCTGAGTCTTRCTCGTTTTCATAACGCCGGTCGCAAGGGCAGTCGAAGCAGCTGTCGCTAAGTGGTATTGCCCTTCAAGAAGCCGATTCTGAGCGAAAAAATAACAGGCGAGTATTAGTTCAGCTTGAATCCCGTGCATAACGCGCTTAGGATGGGTATTAGATAGGGTTTGCGCCGACATCTGTATAGCTGCAGCTAGAGTATGCTTCTCTCGCGGGACATAAGCATCTTCAGAGGCAAGGAACATGCCGGTCAGGTAGATTGCCATGATCAGAGCAGGGAATGGACGGAATTGGTGTCCTAGAGGAAGATCTAAGAGCATACTCTCACGGAAACGCAGTTGGTCTAGGAAAAATCCAAAATCTGAAGCATGCGTCAAGAAGTTGTCGAGTCTAAGGATTTGTTAACAATTTGATATAGTGCAAAGACTGTACTGAGCGCGTACAAGAGTGTCGCTTCCTCTTTTGGAGGCTCCAAAGAATCTAACAAATGATGTTTTGTGGGCATTCCGGATTCAGAACGGGAGGAACTTACCGTTTGTGTTGACAAATGAGGATACCGCCATAGGATGACCCTGGGCTGCCTCTGAAGTCGGCTGGTAAGGTTGGTGCAATGTAACATTCGCATTCGCGCGTGCAGGACTAGTTAGTTCTTGTATACGCGCTTCCAAAACCCTGATTCTCTCCTCCAAAAGTTGGTTCTGCGTTGGCTCGTTGCCRACGGTGTACTCGCAGTCTTCCGGTTTCTTGGCGCGTAGACATTGGCCGCAAACAGGTTGAGCGCCATCACATTTCTATCCGCGATAATACCATGAACAATTAGCAMGAATTTCACTGTCATCGGCACGGCGCTTACTGTCTTCCGTCTACGACACGTCGCGCAAGCTCTTCCCCTGGGTAACGTTGAGGGCCCGGGTTGCGAATATGTAGTTGCCATCCACAGGAGGTACGAAGAAGAGATCTGGATGCCTTTCCGATGTCTCTGAGCTTTTATATCGAGGCTGGTGGACCTTGGAGAAGATAATCCTACATGTGCAGTAGGATAGTCGAGAAAGGAGTTCGTATCTGTTACGGGGGATTTAAAATTGACGTCACTCTAGCCGGACTAGGATACCTTCAGATCCCCAAGAAAGTTCAAGAACGACTCGACTCGCCCGCAACACATGCGACAGCGTGCGACCGAGTGCGACCGAAATGCCAGGGTAATATATTGTTCTCTGATTTTCGAAGCGATGAAACAAATATGGCTATTCATGTCCACCACAAGTTAGTGTGACCTTACCCGAGAGTTAATTCGATACCAATATAACGAACGCGCTGCACTGATATCACCTTTCCGTCCCATAGTGCTCCTGGGCTGAAACTCCATCAGATCCACCTAGGGACGATGCATGGAGATTGGTCCCAATCTTCACTTTTGTGACGATATCGACCAGTTTCGAGGCAGTTTATGGGCTTATCATCGCCTTCTGGACCAGAAATATGCCAAACCCATGACAGTGAAGCGTTCAACTGGAGATCCACAACCATATGCTTGTATCGGTATACTTGGACTGAAAAGGTAACGCTATCCCGGGGCGAACCATTTGTCAGGTGTCACATAAGAAAAGTCGATTAATAGTACGTACAAGGACAGTACAGACTGACAGGTGGACGTGGTCGACGACAAGTTGGGAAGTCGCATAAGGTTCGGGCGGAGCCGCTGGTTCAATGCAACTCCGGTTGTACCCACACCCGGTGATTGAGATCGGTTATGCTCCGCATGGCATCACGTCTATTTATGGCTGCCCCCCGGCCAGGCCTTCGCTGTGATACGCATGGAAAAAATAAAAAGTCAGGGAAAAATATGGACGGAAAGCAGGAGGGGCGATGACTGGCGCCGTTAGACCGTTTTTGGTTTTGGTCAACAAATTGGGTATTACTTGAGGTCGAGCAGCTTTGATCTTCGGCGCCGTCGCATCAGTTGCAATAATAATTGGTCCGGATATCAATTGTAATGGTCCGAAAAGCTGACCGTATTGGACGGATGCGCCTGCCGCCTCCGAAWAATTGGAAACATAATATAGAAACAACCTCCATGGTATCTTGGGGGCTGGGGGAAAAACGTTGTGTAAATCAGAACACCGCTGAGTTTCATTGACTGATGAAGTTGGGGCCGTGGCGCTCACGCATGTGCGATGCCCTCCGAGCAGTACTTGCTTGTTTCTACGCAGTCGCGTTGCGTCACGGTATGTCACGAATGTCTAACTCCAAGACGCGTCGAATGTCAGAAGGCAAATCACCTATCCCGACCATGTGGAGTGCTTCTCTTTCGTCGAACCCAATATATAAACATCATATTGAACCCGCTCATGACAGGGACGGATCCATTTCGTCCCTAAGCGGGTCTAGATCCTCCTCTCGTCCGCGGAGAAACAAGCGTTAACCAATGTCCCTTTTCTTTTGTTAAAGGGTGTTCTTGGTCTGCTGATAAATGAAACCTTTTATTTACGGCTCATCAACATCTTGAGTCGCTCCTCTAACAACTGGGGTCAATTTGGAGTGAGTAGCTCTCCGATTCACGTATAGTTCACCAATCTGAATGATTTCCGCAGTCAGGTACTTATTGACGCAGAGTTAGCCTTCTGACGAGCATAGACATGAAACGGTGATATGGGTCAGGCATGTCGGGGAATAGTTCTGAAGGAAGTCTGGGGTCGCGGACCAACACGTATGACTAAAACCGTTTCTCTGCCTCCGACACTTACTCCCACTGGCCCTTATTGTTACAGGGCTGCTGTCTATTGATATTGTGCATATGGTTAGCCTTACCTCCATATTACTCGGTACTAATTGAAGGCCGGCATATGAGTCGTAGAACATACATACCTACGCCACTGTCTCTTATCTGACCATTGAAATCGTATCTGTCGGTACGATCTGTGATGTATCCGTTAATATCGCGTCTTCCTCAAGCAATCTACTGCATCGTGGTTACTTCACTATAAGATAGGTACAGTTCGTCGAAGTTGTCGGTTTGTGACGGAGACGCACGGTGCTTGCTCCGGTTATAGATCCGACATGTGCGTCCTTCGTTCGACGAATCGATCGTGCGGAACACCAGTGCACCCCAATCGGTGTAGGACTGTTAGCGCGCACAAAAATATCACGAGACTGACTGAGCATCCGAGGATCATTGTTGTCGGGCGTTTGCGTTCCGCTAAGCCTTTCGCTTCTCGGTGGTCGAGATACAGCTATAGATGACAACCATTGTGTTCAAGAGTGTGTATAGTACGTCATACCCGGATCACGCCATAACATCAACGCGTCGGGGATKCATGTTACCTATGTGCGTTGCACATAGTTATCGTGTTAGGTTTCGCAGGTAGTATAGTCGAAGTTCCGACGTACTTCAGCAGACGTTCGAAGGCCTAGGCCTTCTGAGTGGAAGCGGGAGATCAAGCGCAAGTTCCGAACTGAGACTTTCAGCGCGGACGTCTTAGAGCAGTCTAAGACATCGTGAGGTATGAGGGTGCGCCCAGGTGAACGACGCTCGCGCAAAGGTTATAAAACCCTTGTCGTCGCCAGGTTGTCGACACACACCTACCAGCGACTACTGCTCAAAGATGCCTCACAGCTTGCCTGACCTTCCCTACGACTACAAGGCCCTCGAGCCCTGTATCTCGGAGCAGACCATGAGACTCCATCATGACAAGCACCACCGGGCGTACGTTGACGCGCTTAATGCCGCTGAAGCCGCCTACGCCAAGGCATCGACCCCCAGGGAGCGTATTGCTCTCCAGTCTGCCATCAAGTTCAACGGTGGAGGCGCGTGTTTCCTTAACGTTCATGTCCTTCAAACTGATTAGCTCCGCGAACAGGCCATATTAATCACTCGCTCTTTTGGAGGAATCTAGCTCCCCCTTCCTCGGATCGCAAGGGGAATGGCGGTGTTCTGAAAGACGGTCCTCTTAAGCAGTCCATCGATGAATGCTTCGGCGGCTTAGATAAGATGAAGAGGGAATTCAATAAGTTGGTATGTGAAATGCACGGCGTCGGCTGGGGCTGGGTCGTAAGTTTCGTCACATTGCGCTTTGGGATCCGATTAATTTCCGTGGCTCTAGGGATTGAACCCCACCACCAAGCGTTTGGAAGTGACGACTACTCGTGACCAAGATCCTCTCTTGTTCCACTTCCCGATCATTGGAATCGATCTGTGGGAGCACTCTTACTATCTCCAATACCAGAACGTTAAGGAGAAGGTGAGTCGCCGAGATTCAATTCGCTTTCTTGCGCTGATGTCCCAACTCATTTTAGTACTTGGAGAATATCTGGAAGTGCATCAACTTTGAGGAAGCCGAGAGGCGCTACCGCGAGGGTCGCGAGGGTAGAATGTAACTTCTGTTTGAACAGTTCCGTGATCATGTATCCAGTAGCACTTGAAATGGCCAGTATTGCCTCACGTATGCGAGATATCGAAGCGAAGCTATTAGTCGAATGTGGCGTTAAGCTTTGGGTACCAGAAAGCAAAAAAAACGAAGGTCGACCGCTCCGCGGGACAGCCCGGGTTTTTCGATGACTTCGCCATTTCGAATTTTTCTGCCTTTTATGATAGCGTGAATAGGCCCACTTCATGACGCTAGGATATAATAGCGTTGACCCTTTTGCCGGTTCCGCCGCTGCAGGTGGGGCAGATGCTAGCAGACGCCACGGGAAGTCTCCATCGCATCCTTCCATGGTTGCCGACTGCGAAGTCCCGAGGAACCACTCCACAAATTGTAAGCGATGCCGCACRCATGATGCATGTCGTTTAGATACCAACGAAGCAATAGCAAATATCATATGATGTGGCACATGCATGCTGCGACCACCTCGTCATATGCCCCAATACGCGTTACTATGCACGAACACAAAGGGCGAGACGTTAGGATGGAACTGGATGTGTCATATCCCAGATTTTGCCGTGGCAGAAGTCCAGTGTTAACGTTTAACCAGGAACATCATCCCAAGTTATGCGTTCGATCGACGGTTTGAATGAGTTCGCTTTTGTGAAGACCTACTTTCTCGGTTCAGGCTCCGCGGCATTCGTCGAGATCTGGTACCATCAGTCGGGAAGTGCAACGATGCCATTTCATTGGCGGCTGTTTCGAGTTCGCCGTAGTCCGAGTCTGCGCGCAAGACCGATATTACGGATGTCCCAACATAGAAAAGATATGGCCATACCACAAGTTCTGATAGTGATGGTATATGCCGGCCCAGACACTAAATAAAATCGAAGTTCAACACTGGGTTAGAACAACAGGAGCCGGCATGCAACGCCAAGATGGTGGAGTCACTCGAGCCTATAATGGGAAGTAGTCTCACGATCCCTAGGCTACATAGTACACCGCATGACGTCCAAATACTAGTCCGTGCAGACATATGAACTCAAAGCCCTGGTGGAGCATCACTTTTGACTTGAATATGCCACAGTCGCCGTCGTAAGTTGCCCCATGGAATTAGCGAACCCCAARCCCCACCGCTGTTTCCCGGCAGATCAGCCTCATGACCGAAAGCAATTATTGTCAATGTTAGCCCATTCTGGTAAATACGGTACGGAGGATCACGCAAGATACAGAGTATCGCTGGGTGCAAATTAATTCCACGAGTATCACCCGCCGGATCTAATACAGCATGGAGGATCACGCGATCACGCAAGATACATGTCGCTCGTTACATTTCGGGCACATTCTACTAAACTACAGAGGATTGAGAGCCAAATTCATTAGTAAGCGCCAGTAAGCCATGCTTGTTTCACGCCYTGACCATCAGGGAGTCCGTATGAAGAAAAAATCACAGCAATATACAAGGCATAAGTATAAGCACAAATAAAGCAGTTACAACATTCGCCCAGATTTCAGCATTTTATGAAGTTACCAACGATCATGCTGGGTATGCCCCACTTGTCCCTTTGTATCGTGAAAGAGAAGCAGCAATTGACGAACCCCTCTTCAGTCGGAACTTCTGATGGTTGCGCATCCGAAGCTCTCGCCGTGACTGAGGTTGGGTTTACAGATCCGATATTGAAAACAGGTTTGTAGCGCAACACGCAGGACGTAAGAACTGCTTTTTGCGTGGAGTCGAACGCTACATTGCCGTATTTCTGCCGATAGTCACACGTCAAACATTGAATGGTCTCTATCATCGGAACTCACCTCCCAATAGTTAACGGCAGACTCCTCGGCCATCAGTTCGTATATACACAGTCGACCCTGTGCGCAGATGAGCATAAAGACTAGGAAGAGCGAACATACTTACATCCCGTAGCATCATACCATCTATCCCAACCAACTCGGAAAATTGCCTATTGCCTTTGTATATCTCCCCGGTCCGTCTCCAAAGACATGCTGGCACGCCCATAGCAGAAAAAACACGGTCATAAACAAGTAACATTCGTTCAAATTCCTCTTCGATAAATACYAAGTCCTTCAAAGCAGTTAGGAAAGGGAGGAAAACAACAATTCCCTTTACGGGAACATGAAGCTATTATTACTCACTAGATCTGTCAAAGACTGAGCGATCGCCTGTTGACTTTATTCAGAATCACATCAAGATGACATGGCTTGTCTTACYCTGAATTTCGGTCTCAGCACAGAAAGAGGTTGCAAGATTTGCTGCTTAGACTCTGGTGATACACTTGAGCAAACAATGATTAGATGCAAGGTACGCTCAATCAAAATCATCCACGCACTTGCGATCCATCCATCTCGATAATCTGTGGTATCCCGTGACGTAGTTATACGGCTTTAACAGTCCCGCTTCATACTTGCTCTTTATAACTCTGTTCAGCCGTTCGACACGTGGTCCATCTTCTTGATCTGCGGCCGTGAGTAAGAACTGTTCCGTCTTTGTGGCGGAAGGCAGGATCGGCAGTGCATTCCCGGTCGAAGGCGCCGATGTAGTTGATGGCGACTCAGTTGGTGACGTGGAATCATTGGGATCAGCTACTGTTGATGATGAGGATACCTCCTGTGCTTGGGCAACAGCAGCATATCCGGATGCTCCCTGGTCCGTTCCTGTAAAAACGTTGGTAGTTGATGGAGCTACAGTTGGGCTTGTGCTGGTGAAGGAAGCAGACGACATCAAAGACGGGGCGACCGTCGTAGGGGGCGTGAAAAATGAGCCTTCGTCAAGCGTTTCCAAAAAATCGCTGTCCGTCATCTTAGCGTCTTGTCTTCACATCAACGGCCTAGACGCCTTGATTGGAAAATACGTGCCTTAGCACTGAGAACTCATTTCCAAGAGTCTCTGGTTGATACAGGAAGTTGGTGTTCTGGGGTGGGACGCTTGCAGGCCATGCCGGCGTGGCGTTTGGGAGTTGCGGATTTTGATACACAGTTACTAGTTCACTACTGTTGGGAACCGCGATACGAGAGCTAATAATGATGCTTACCTGGCGCATATGCGTGTGCGAGGTCTGCATTATTACCCGTCGTAGGCGTTCCAGGAGCACTTTTCTGAGCTGGCTTCGGCCTCCTCTCGTCGTGGCATAGATGGCCAATCTCACGTTTAATACTGCGAGATATAAATTAGTCAGGCAGTTTGTCCAATATTCAATCAGAGTCACGAGGACATACCACCGCTGACAGGGTCTGCCCTCATCACATGTCATGTGGCTCCTCCTGCAGTACAGACAAGCGTGGTTGACTTTCCTTCTCTTGGTTGTCTTCTTCTTCTTTCCACCATCTTCTTCTGCAGTATTACTTTTGGGAGTACTCTGTGTAGACGATTCTTGTTGATGAGAGTCCTGGATGTGCATCTCACGGCGTTGAGAACGGTATGGGGATAAGCGGCTGAGAGCGAATAAATATGGAGATCACGCCGGACGAATGAGGGCGAGAGCCTGCCCCGTGTGCTATGTGTTATTGTCACGAGTCACACTATTTACAATTATGTATCTGCCATGTATGGCCAAAGTGCCCTCAACACACGGAAGTGATGGTCATTCACATGTAGGTGGAAAAATTGTCCTGAAATGTGGAAACAGTGGTTGCCATTGTCCTTGGCTGCACTGAGCAGCAAGTTTCATGGATTGCTCACCAGTGATGTAGTGATGATGGATTACCAGTTCCAGGAGTCCCGAAATGGAATCTCTTTCAGGGCCCCCAAACACTGCTTAGCCTGAAAAACCACACCAACATTGCACAATAAAATCAAATACATTTGTTCCGAGGCCAAAGTGTAACGTAGGTCTCGGACTTTTCATCGGCGAGATTGCAGTGTGAAACTAATGGGCAGTTAAGCGCCGGGAAATCCCGAGGCGTGACTTGCCAAGCTGAGCCAAACAGCTGACCATTGACCTGAATCATCGACTTGGAGAGAAACTTACCAGTGACAAGAAGTGCTCAACCAGGTGTGCCTACCAGCTTGTCGGCCATGAGTGCCTTCATGTGAGCCCTCTTTCACATTAAAAAGGCCTTGGACCTGCCACACAGAGTGATGGCCCACTCCTGACAAGTGCTAGTCTAGTCTGAGAAGCACCAGACAACACTTGCAAGATGAACTCTGCCTTTTGTGGGTGTCCTGACACAGTCCCAGTAGGCCATAAATCTGTCAAGGCCTGGCTAAGGAACACTTTTGGATATTGTCTYGTAATTCACATAAGTAAGTGACCCCAAAATGCATGGCACAGTAACCATCATCAGCCCTGTGTTGTGATTGCATGGTAGTTGTTCTGAGTCATAAAAGAAAATACCAACTAGGAACCTATAAAAATGTCCAAGAGCCCCTAGGGCCACATATGGCCTGAAAGCAGAAAAGAATGCTCACTCCATGAAAATGTTGATTATTGAGGCATGGTATTCTTAGGCAGGGGCACGGGTACAGCAGACCTGTGTGGGTAGTGGGTAAGGGTACATTTGGAGTATGGGTATGGGTCTGTATGTTCCAGACCCATGCCCTACCCGCTACCTGCCACCTGCCAACCCACTACCCATTGG
>JNHV02000385.1:0-18229 GCA_001691785.3 Amanita brunnescens Koide BX004
CGCTCTAGCCAAATGGTCTCCTTACGCATTAACATGCTCCTACGGGATCTCTTCACACTGCGCTTCCCCCCCTTTTTTTCCCACCGCGCTTCACACGTGGGAGTTCACAATAAGCAGGTAGACCAGCTCGCGTTATCTTTTATCCTTCATCTACTTGATTACCGGTGTCTGAATACAGCTACGTTTCCCACTTGCCACCTCGTCTTSCACGCCTATCTAATGCGCATATGCGCGTGGCCTTCTACGTACATCCTGTATTTACCTGCATATGAAATAACAACATCCTATTCGCCGACAGGTCATGACTAGTGACGCGTGACTAATAACACGTCGCGGTCACATGATTCGACGCGAGTTCCAAATTTGGAAGCCGACGTACTTGAACATTGTTTACAACCTCCTCCAGTTAGTCGCCAGCCCCGCTACCACCGCTCACAATGGCCTCAGCGCACAAGGTCAGGATAGCAGCGCGTCTAAGGCCCCGCATTGAAGGAGAAGTCGACGACCAATCTATCCAAGTACATCGCTCGGAAGACGCAAGCTTGAGTTACATGACGGTGCCCAATCCAAGAGATCCTACGCAAGTGTTCAAATTTCCGTACGTGTTCTTGACACAGTGGCCGTCTTGCTCTTTGACTTGTATATGCCACAAGATTTTCAAGTTGCTATGATCAAACCTCAACTCAGGACGAGATTTTCGAAAACGACGTAAAACCATTGATGGACGTTGTTTATGGCGGNATTAGTGAATGTGCTCATGATGATTTGCTCAGACGGTCACTATCTTTGCGTACGGCGTAACGTCGTCSGGAAAGACACACACAATGCAAGGCACCAAGGCCGAACCAGGCGTTATTCCCCGAGTTGTGCAGGTGTGTCTACATTAAAAAATGTTTACGCGCATGTGATACCGACCACAATTCTAGGCTCTATTTGATAAGATACCCGACTACCGTCAATATCAAGTTACCCTGTTAATGTCCTACATGGAAATATATAAAGATGAAGTATATGATCTACTTGTCAACAGAGAGAACGTATGTCTCGGTCATGTGATAGCATTTTTCAGCAGCTTAATCCCCGCAGGCCCCGAAATTGCCAGTACGCGAGAATGACGTCGGCATGGTATTTGTTGCAAACCTAACAACACTTCCAATCGCTTCAGTGGAAGAATTTGATAGCATATACAACCGTGCCTCTAAACATCGGTCGGTCGGGGCAACAAATCTGAACCGAGCTTCATCTAGGTCACATGCTGTTCTGACGATTGAAGTTGTATTGCTCGACCCGGCGGATAACAGAAGTGAGCTGTTACAGATACATTTGGTGTAAACATTATGAATGCCTGCTAGCTCTAACCGGAAAGATAAATCTTGTTGATTTGGCGGGTTCCGAAAACAATAAAGTGCGTTTTTTTTTCAGGCTCATTCGCGCTCCCAAATATCAATATRCGACTAGTTAACCGGAAACGATGCGTCACGTATGGCCGAATCTGCGGCTATTAACAAATCACTGTCCGTTCTTGGTCAAGTCGTACATGCTCTCAATCTCGGCGCAGTACGTCCCTAATGGTAATAATTCAATACCTTTTGCTTATGTTTCTCGTAGCCTCGAATACCTTATAGAAACTCGAAACTCACGCGAATCCTCCAAGACGCTCTCGGTGGTTCATCCGTTGGTCTTCTGATTTGTAACATTGCGCCAGGCGCCAAATTTAGACAAGATACTCTCAATACGCTAAAGTACGTACAGAGAAATTTCCAACTTAACACAGATTTCACCTGCCTCTCAGTTTTGCTGTGCGCACCAAGAACGTAGAGAATAAACCTGTCGTGAACGAGCGAGGTATGTATTACAGCTTCTTCCGATGAACAACACTTACTCGTCTATGCTACTAGATAATCGACCTCAGCCAAAGCCCCACTTCGCAGCCGTCACTGTACACCCTCCTGCAGCAAAACCTGCATCGCATATACTGCCGCTTGCCACTACCGGTAATCCAACTGTGGGCCTAGCTCGTGGTCGACCGTCCCTTGTACCTGTGTCACGTGTCCCAAGGGCCTCTTCTGTCGGTATCGCCAATAGTTATCAGCCCTTTACTCTCAATCATGGCGTCGGCGCTCGGAACCGCCATGTTTCGAGGCCTCCGATTGACAGAATAGAAGAGGAATCCGACAACTCCGGAAGTATAGGACTGATACTAACGGAGAAAGATATCGACGAGCGGGTAAGGCTCGCGATTTCAAAATTTTGGAGTCTTAACTGAATTGCATTGTCAATTAGATATCCAAGATGGTGGAGATAGAAGTTACTCGTAGGTTGAGAGAAAAAGAGCAAGAGGATGAAGAACGCAGGAAGAAAGAAGAAGAGCAAAGGGCTGAAGCCTCCAACTCCTCGTTATCACGATCGCCTTCGAAGAGGGATCGGGATCATTCGTTGCCTTCTGGAGTTCTTACCCCGCTCCTCCAGAAACACAAGGATCTCGACGATGAACTCAGAACACGCTTGCAAGAGCTTGAGCGGAAATTGTGCGTGCCTTGTGTTCAATCGCCGACTGACTTTAACCTATCATCAGGGAGCGTGGCGACAAGGAGTTCCAACTAGCCGATGTCCTCTCCCCGAAATCAAGGAAGAAGACTGGACGAGCTTATGTTGCCCTGGCCAGAGCGCATTCCGAGAAGTATGCTTTCTCTACTTTCCACGTAACGGTGACTAACTACGCCCACAGAGGTGATCTGCAAGTTGCGCTTGATCTCTACCGCAAAGCGGAGACATATGTTCCTGACAATGTCAAACTTAAAGAGAGGTGGATACTTTTTGTCGTCCATGTCTTCCTTCTTGAACTCTCCTCTAAGAAGCAACATATCTGACTCACTTTTTCTTTTTTTCTTTATTGACCCATACAACACATCTTGCTTGGCAATCTGCGCGCATTCGTGCCTGTGGCGCAATTGGTCCACAATAGGATCGTTGAGATCGAATGGTCCGTCAAGAACGACACAGCCTTTAAACCATCGCCCAGGAAGCCGAGGAAGACGAGGAGCAGGAGAAAGACAAACGCTATCTTTCGTGGGTCTGACGCCGAGGACGAAGGCGCCGATGTGGAAGAAGTGGCGCTGCAGTTAGGGGAGAGCAGAGCGAAGCTTGGGAGCATTGGAGAAGCGAAGGAGTTTGGATTAGAGATCACCAACGTCGAGAGTCCCGCCAAGAGCAAACGACCTCATTCTCCGGTTAAGCAAGATGCCGGCGGCGGCAAATTCGACGCGACTGCGGAGACGCCGCCCAAGAAGCAGAAGACAGGGAGTGGGAAATTGATGATTGCTGATGGCAGCGATGGGGAGGACAGCGAGTATATTCCGCTGCGTCGTTCTCCTAGGAAGACCGCGCGAGCCGTACTTGCCTAGCCAACGAATAAGCAGTCTTTTCGTCCCCTTGTGCTGTTATACTCTTATTCTTCCGACATATGCAGATTGTTCAAGTACTGTTTATGATTACATGATCATGATCGTTCCTGGCTAGGTGTACCTTGGTCATACAACTCAAACTGACAAATGACACCCGGAGAATCAAATAAGGCGTGCGCAGCAAGTACYAAGATAAGATTAACATGCGAAACGAGGATTATCAAGTTCGACCATGACATGCATGAGAACGCGCCAAGCGAATCTAACCGAATTTATCAGTGTGAATGCTGAGTAGGGATGATATGACGGCGTGAGGACTCGTGAGGACAGCAGTCAAAGCTGTGAATGATGGATGGCATCATATCTCATCTTTGAAATACGCCATTTGCTTGGATATGAAACGCGCGGAGATGTTTAGACCCAAGGCGAAGTCGGAATTCCCTCATGATCAAAAAGGTATGCGGCTGAAGAATCGTGGTTTATTTCTTCTCCGCAGGACTGGCGCTTACCCATACCCTCGCTGTCCTTGAACAGGCACATGGCTTCGACTGACTTGCCATTGCTGCCATACGAAGTGAGGGCGAGGAACCACGGGCTTCTTTGTTCGATCGCTTTCCTCATTATATTGCCCCTGGGAACGCTCGCGGCTAGATATGCGCGGACATTCACAAACAAGTGAGTTTGAGCTGACGTCGGTTAGGCGGCGACATAAATTCCAAGTCGCGCGCATGTTTGAGCTATTGAATTGATACTAATCGTGATTATGCAGATGGTTTTATATTCACTTCGTGATTCAGTTCTTCATCGCTGGCCCCATCATCTACGCAGGGTGGGACCTTGGGTATGAACTGGCGCCCGAAATTGGTTTCCCTAACTTTTCAGTGGACATACATCAGAAAATTGGACTGGCATTATTGATATTGTACCTCATCCAARTTTTCGTCGGGGCCTTGGTTCATTATTTCAAATTCCCGACCCTTCTCCGTGGGCACCGCGCTCCACATAACTATCTTCACATATGTCTTGGTCTCGCTATCCTGGCACTAGCTACTTTTCAGGTAAGGTGTTTCAGTGTCGACGACCCGACAGTTGGTCGCCATTCACCATTGGCAGTGTTTGTGAAGCTCTCTAATATCTGTTGATATAACAGGTCCATTATGGCCTATATTATGAGTGGGATCGTGCAGATGGTGGTTTTCATGTAGTCCCCCAGTCAGCGAAGAATGCTTGGCTGGCCCTAACTATAGTGAGTTCAGTTCTTCTTTTCATTCAACCGGCGCGAACATGCCTTTGCGATACAGGTCTTCTGGGCCCTTTACGGAATTGGATGGGCATTATTACCTCGGCAGCTCCGACAAGAGCGAGAATACAGGTCGGAGAAATTCGGAAAGTAATGAGCTGAAATTTTCCGGACGGTAACGAGAACGATTGAATCGGACGAGTATCGTACGTACATAGCATGAACTGGATGGAATACCAAAGAACTTCGCATCCAAAACGCGGTTAAGGATTAAAGCATGTAACTTCCCGTCCCATACATCCGGCGCGCAGGGAATCGCGTGGTCTCCATAATTTGGAGCTTGGTAACGCTTAGAGTCAATTACGTAAGAACGCTCTATTGCCACTGGCCAGGTTCACCTTAAATTTTAGGCAGAAGAAGGGTTCAAGTGTTTCACTTTGCGGAGCTTGCGGCTGCGAATGGTGGTATCGGCGGATGTGGAACAACCACCCTGTCACAGAGTTGTCACGCGCGTTTCGTACGATGATCGATCATCAATGATATAATGATACGTTCAACAAACGAAATGAATGGTAATGATTTGCTAATCCTTTGCTAATCCACCTTCAAGTAATTAATTTTTCTTGACGCTCGCTGACAACCGCAGCAGCATTTGTGTCGCGTGACTCTCACCTACTCTCTCTGTAGCTTCTTCGTCTCCTTCTGTTAATCTATTCTTGTGCAATGGAAGCGTACTCAACGCCATTTCTGTTGCAGCCGATAAGCTAAGTGTACCGATATACGTGAATCTACTGACGAGAACGTACTTCACGGCATAACCGTCCTGAATTCTACGAGCTCCTCGATCCACAGCGGTATTCCGCTCTTTCCGCGCAAGAGACTATCATAGGCCTCCCAGCTCTCGGTTTTTGCTCATTGCTAGCAATTTTTAAGTTCAGGGGGTCTGACTTCACCCATCTACCGGCATTAGTGATGAAAGAGATGCTAAACGACGCATACTTTCGCCTAGGACCGTCTCCCGGACCCCGGTTGTCTCGGACATTCTTAGGATTTTGAGTCCTTTGGTGCGACACTAGATCTATCTTTGGCATCGGGGGAGCTGGATATAATTACCCACTCTGCTTACGCCCAAATGCGACCAGATCGGCGTAAGACTCGGTGCTGAATCGACCCCTCGTCGGCCTTGGCGTCCCCGTCATCTCTTTGTACTATGCCGCGTCGCTGTGGCGCAGACCTTGGCGGAGCACGCTCCGCACGTCAGGATTTTTTCCCCGATGGAGAGGAATGATACACGTCGCTCGTGGCTTATCTTCGCCGGTGATCACGTTAGGTGGTCACAAGGTGAGATTCATCGAGTTCGCTATGTGGGGCCATGGTTGTAATTGGGTTATCTCGCGTTTCGCCCAGCGCACATCGGCAATTAAGCTCAAAAGGTATGATACATTCTGTCAATAAACAATACGAACAGATTCTGTACGCCGATCAAATTAGTCTATAAAACATAGAGGGAGTATTGCTACAGCGTTTATGAAACAGCCAAGAATGACAGAATACAAGGGGAGAGCAGCGGTAGTTCGATTTCCTCAGAGAGAAAGGTCTAGATAAATATGAAAGAAAAGAAAGAAAAAAACTTCCTTCTATGTTCGTCGTTTTGGTGTTCATATCGGTCATCGATACCTTGAAAATTTACGAATAGCGCGTATGTTCCTGAGACCTGGCATATGGGTAGATGGCGCCGTCTTCAGCTTTCAGCGCGCCCCAGGTACCCGCCATCGAGGACGTCGGTTGATTTTGTCCGGGATATATGCTCGCTATGTTTTGTGGCATCATATATTGGTAGTGGTCAATCGGACTATTTGTATTCGAACTGTCCGGAGAAGACGATTGACGCGGGTGAGAGACTGAGTAGCGAGATCCGCCGCCCATGGATTGGGAATAGGGAATTTGTCTTTGTTGTGGAATCGCGGAAGAGTTCATACGAACGTTTTGTGACATTCCGAGAACGAACTCGGGGAAAGGAGTGTGCAAGAACAGCGCACCGACGAGCATAGCGGTGGAATTTTGGGCAGGATAAATAATGATCCCAGCACCAGGAATAGAATCAACATTCCAACTTGCAATGGCAATCTGTTAAGAATAAGCGTCAGATTCCCAACCTGGAGGATAGATAGTTCAATAAAAGAAATCCCCTCACAGTCTGAGTCTCAAAGAGGATTCTTGATAAGGAGCGAAAGTTGCTCTGATTGACTGCATTGTTGTTTGGATCGGTAAAGTGGGTAGCTATGAAAGTGCACGTTGGCGGGTTGTTCTGATTAGTCCAGGCAAGGAATTCCCTGAGGACAGGCGAGCCGTATTTCATATAGGCGAAGAATTGAAATGGCCATAGGTCCATCCTGCTACAAGCATATCAGACACGTACTTCGCAATGGATTGGCTATATACCTCTCTCCGTCAGTTTCCACTGCAGTAACATAAACCTGTTGGCTGCTGTTTCTGTCCGAGGCACGCATCCCAGTAACGACGAATGAGCCGCGCCATGGAGCCGCTTGAGATTGCATGACAAAAGGCGAGGAGGCAGGGAATGCAAGTGAATGTGCCATGAAGCGAGGGGATGATGATGCCAGAAAACATTGGAATTGCCTCCCTTTAACCATTTCGCAATGGCGCAACTGTACAGGAAAGGCAATCTTGACCGGAAAAGAAGCGGAGTCGAAAGCTCGGCCGTAAGCAGGATCCACGACGGAATTCAAGAGGGCGTCTATTCAGAAGTCCACGAAAGTCTCATGGTCGCGTGGCGCTGTAGTTAGGTGAACAAGGTACAGATGTCCAAATTTACTATCCAGGGACTCAAAACTCGTCAGTCCCCTCCAAATGGGGTACTCACATCGAATTTGTGCGCGGAGAACTTGGAAACATCAAGGTCTCCGAAATCTGAGGTCAGGCTCGGCAATCGCTTCGCGAGGACACGGCGATTTAACCGTCATTCGGCTGAATCTAGATGCGCCAGGCATCGTGAGAGACCGTGAACAAATCTATTGCAATGCTATGCTCAACGTCCGAGAATGCAAACCGGAAAGATATAGCACCAAGGCTTAACTCTCCGAAAACCATGTCACTGATATGACACACGCATTATATTCGTAATATTTGTAAATAGGCCCCAAGTGAGTAACAGCGAAAACAAGGGAAAAATTGATGCTGGCCAATCGTTTCATGCCAGGGGGAATTCGGACAAAGCGCCAGGGAAGGCGGTAATTGTCCACGTTATTTCCACGTTGTCAACCCTCCGACTTCACGTGGCAAAACAAGCCTTACGGGCCCGCCGGAGATCTTCAACTTGCCCGCCCGCGCTGCTTAAATTTAGCAAAACTTCCCAGAACCCATCAATTGATGAGCGGCTCGCGCATCAGTGATCTCGAGTGTCAGATGGTGATGGGCATCTTGTTGGCGTAGCGCGTCCCGAAGCGCCTGTCCTAACGTGATGTCCGTTTTCTTGTAGCATTGGGACAGACAGATAAGATCGACATGACTGTCTAGCCGCGGCTCTGCCGGATAAGCACGGGGTACAGGCAGAGCATGCTAAGAGTTCCGATTATCTCACCAGCGTCGACCCTAGGTCTCGTGCGTTCCTGCGAAGCTCGAATCTACTCAGCATCATGTGGATTGCCAGCTCAGCTGTTCCCGAAATTCGAGCATTCACCAAGTTTTGGGGTGCTTCCAAGTTTAATTCGTCATTCGCAACGTACATGTGCTTCGCTTGGCATGCTGTGCAAGCCAGGGCGCAGATTTATCCGAGTGGCTGGTCGGCAGAGGCGGGAGATCAGGGCTGATGATCCTGTCTTCCGTGCTATATTCCTTATTTCTTTTTCCCCTGGTGCCCTAGCGGCAAGAAGGGTCGGCGCGGGATGCAACTCCATTCTCAGTCGTCCCCGTCCACGTGTGGTCGGTCTCAAGCCGCTCCCTGACGGAGCGGATGACAAGTTAGGTTAGTCCATTGCGCACGAGGTGTGGGCGCCATATGTACGTGCATAGCCAAATGTCCAAACATATATGGATGCGAATAGTGTGACGTCGGCATTGATGAGCCTAATCGCACGGGAGGCAGGAGTGGTATGATTAATCCAAAACACTTAGGAGAGACTGAATGTCAAGACTCCGTCCGGAGAATAAGATTGATTGAATCTGATTATTGCATTTCCTATGTAAATCAACGGAGATAGCGTATGTATCGTATTCGCTAAATGTTTCTTCATGGGGAAAATAGAGAAAAATACACAATAGCGCGGGATCCTCATCGGGTACCGCAGATGCAAATGGGTCATAGATTGAGACGTCGTTTTGAAACTGGGGTCGAATGAGCTGAATGTACCTTTGCAGAATTCAGTAAGTACAACGATTTTGTAAAATAAAAGGGGAAACCCACCTTATCGTCGAGTTCCGCTAATGACTGTATTTGAACCTCGCGGAGCTTCGCAAACGATTCCCTTAACAAATCAATCGTTCTTTCATCTGCCTGTTTTGAGCTTCTGAGGTCCAGGATATCTTCCTCCGCTTCAGATGCCCTGCTAACTGCCGCCGCTAGCTCCGCCGTTAGACTGGTTGCTCTCTGATTTTCGGCTTGCAAGCTCGCCCGAACCTCCGACAGTTCCTGAGTCCGCGAATACAGCTCGTCCTGTAGTTGGCTATGCGTAGTTTGCGCAGCCTTCATTTGTAATGATAAGCTACCGATTTCTTGTTGCGTGGCTGCAAGCGATTCTTTCATTGCGGTCACCGTTGACTCGGCCGTCGCACGCTCGGCGGAATACTGCGCTTCTGCGACACGCATCGCTTGCTCCACTTCTTGAGTTCTACCCTGAGCTTCAGCAAGCTGCTTTTGTAAATGTGTGATTTCCAATTGATTTTCGGTGGATTTCTCCATGTACTCGTTAGCATTCAACTCCGACACGCTCAATTCATCCCGTAATTGTTTCACTTCCGCGGATAGGGTCCCAACAAGTTCCTCGTGCAAAGCTTCCGCGTGGCGCAAGGCATCGCGCGAAGCATTCTCGCCGTCTCTGGCACGTTCGAGGCTTTGAGTAAATGCCTCCGCTTCGTCTTTGGCTTTCGAGAGGGCTTCAGATAGATTCGCGACAATGCCTTCGACTTCCTGGATACGCATCGACAGATTGTTGCACTCGTCACATTTGAGCTGATATGCCGTGCCCAGCTCGGTATAACTTGTCGCCGCGCCGTCAAGGGCTTTTCGCAGATCGCCGACAGTTAACTCCAAGGACATGATTTTGTCTCGTAGACCATGGTTCTCCGTTCCGGCATCAGCAAGATTTCTAGTAAGCTCCGCGACTTCTGAATCGCGTTCAGCCATGGTCAAATCAAGGCGCACAGCGCGAGCTTGAAGATGTTCGAGAGAAGTCTGAGACACACTCAAGGAAGCTTCCTTGGATGCGCATTGTTCCGCAAGCAAAGCCTGTTGGGATAGAGACTCTTTAAGCCGGAGAGTCAATGATGCCAATTCCGCTTCTCTACTGGCCAGTGCCTCACGCASATCGCTTGCTGTCGCCTTGTGGGCTTCAAATTCCGTGAGTAACAACCGGGTCCGATCCTCTCGCTGACTGAGCTCGAGCTGAGCGTGTTCCAAGTCCGCCCTCAAATGTTTAACTTCCCCTTCTGATAGAGTTATCCGTTTCGAATACCTTGTTAGAGCTTCCTCAGCTTGCTGTAACTGTCGTTGCACGGTTTCCAGCTGGTCCAAACAGTTAGCTTTCTCGGTTGATAATAATTGCATTGCTTCTTCGTGCTGCCCGACGGTCYGCTCAAGTGCATGTAATCGAGCAGAAAGAAAAGCTTCCTTTGCAGTGTAAATATTCCTTAGCTCTGCGTCCTTGGCSACCAGCTCCGAAGATGCTGAAGAGCGAAGCGCCTGAATTTCCCGCTCTAGGAACGAGACCCGAAAATCGCGGTCGGCGATCTTACCCTCCAGCTGTGAGACCTGTTCTGATAACTCCGCATGGAGATCCTTATATTTCTGGACCTCAGTAAATCTGGCAGCCAATGTCTTTTCGAGACTGGACAGCTGTCAAAGAAAAAATTAATTTTTGATGAAATGCTGAAAGAGGAAAGGACTGGCCTTTTCGCCACCCACGTGCTCGCGTTCTTTATTTCTCCTCTTGATTCTCTCCATCAATGCGTTCAGACGTGAAATTTCCGCCGTGAGATCCGTATCACTGTCCTTGTTTGGTGACGATAAAGGCACGGGGGGTCGTTGACGCTCTAATCCGTTCATAGACCCTGAATCTTCAATGTCCATGTCTTCACCAAATGACTGCTCTCCCTCTCCATCCCAGTCAGCATCGGGACTACTCGGTGCTGGCGTAGGCCGTTTGCTGACATCGTAGATAAGCGACCCTGATTGCGTACGTGTGACTCCTGATGGTCGTCGGTCCGGACGCTCCATGAGCGGAGAAGATATGCTGCTCCTATCAAGCTTGTCAATAGCGATGGTAACCATAAAGTCAAAAAGCGTACCTATCGTAGGCTGGGCTAGAAGGCCGATCCATACCAAAGCCGTAGGTTCCCGACGAAGTCGTCTGATCTCTTATTTCATCGAGCTGGCGACGCACCCGTTCAAGCTCTTGGTCACGAGTTTTGATTTCTGATTGTAAACGTTCTCTTTCTTCCTCTGCGTCTATGTCGGTAAGAGGAGAAGTTGCTCGCATTAGGAGATTTGCATGCTCATTTTTCAAAGACTTCAGAGCTGCTTTTAGCTAAACGCAAATAAGATAAGGTGTCGCCTAAACGATATAGAGAATTACCTCAGCCTTTGTCATCTGCGAGACGGGCTTTCTGCTGGGTGAGACAGAAGGCCGAGCCCGTTTAGCTCTAGCACTGCGATGCGGAACAGGACTAGACAGAAAGTCATCGTCGTCATCGAGATCTTCACGCGGCGTTTGCGTAGCGCTGTATCTAAGGCGTTTCGAACCCCGAACGCTCGGGGTGGTTGGGGTGTCCGTGATATGATTTCTCCGGATCGCCTCTTGCGGCGCTGTCCTTGGCGTCGAAGTGGTCGGATTAGACAACGACTTGCGAGCGGCGGTAGCACTATACAAAAGGGGTAAGCAACGAACGAAATCGATTTGATGCGACTCACGCTTTCTTTCCGGCAGGAGTCATTGTGACAGATCCGGACGAATCAGCGCTCAGAATACCTTCGTTTTCCTGAATTTACGTAACGAACATTATCGGCATGAAAACGGAGGCTACACAGAGACTCACCAGTCTATGAACAGCTTTTGTGACCCAACTCGGCCATTGGGGCCCGAGTCTGTCCCGTTGAGCCTCCGCATTCTTCTTCACTATGAAATTTGTGAGAAATGCCAAACATGAGGGGACGCGGCGAAAGACGACCTTGAGCTCGTAACGTGGCCAAGTGAACAGCATGTCTCCTATGATGTTGACGTACTTGGGAGAACGCTTGTAGAACGCCTGTATGTGGCGAAGAAACACGGAGTTAGAGGGTAACGGCTCGGATGGCAAAGTATGTCTCGTAATGCTTACGCTCTGCATACGTATGTTTCGCCGTCTTTGCCGGCTTCACTGCGACCATATCTAAGAGAAAGTTTCGAGTTGGCGCGACAGTCGGTAATAAAAAGTATCTGGAGGGATAGGGTTACGGGTTGGAGAGAGCACGAGTTGATATATGTGTGTTTTAATTATAGCCGCGGTGCCGACTCTTACTTATTATAGAAAAAGGCGCGATTCTGATTCAGGTTCGATCGCGCTCTGACTCATGCTCCACATGGCGCGATCACGCGCTTCCCGCCCTTGTGACTATTCTAAGTCAATAGTGACTCGGTCCTGGAATGCCGTTGCGTGGCGTTGTTTCATTCTGATCGGTGCATTCCAAGATAAGCGGGCGACCACTCTGTCAGGAGCACAAATGCAGGTGTTATCTTTGCGGGGTGAAATTAGATGCTTGACATGGTAAGACAAACATACATCTGTTCCAATCTGTAGCCAAATCATATGATTGGTAGACAAACCAGAAGGGACGACTTCATAACGCCCAGTGAAGTGAGTCTTTGCCTCGTCACTGGTCGCCATTTGACGTCGAACGGGACTGAAATTCTCATTAGAAACACGGTCAAGTGAGATAGCTGGGACAATACTCTTACTTGCASTTGTCATACCTACCAATCGCGTCGATGAGAATACTTACTTGAGATAATCAAACCCCCAATCCTGGTAAGTCCGTGCGTCCTGGAGGTCGTTCATAAACGATCCGGGGTATTCGTCGCATGTGAACTACCCAGAATCGCTGTAATATCAACGCAGCAAGTAAGTATTGACGGATTGTCACGCGGTTGTACATACCATCCCAGTTTTTTAAAGACATTGGTTATAGTATTTGAATGTAAACGCTTACGAATTGAGGTCGTGTATCTTGTACGGTGAGCTTGCGCATGCCGCCCTTGAACTTTATCTGTGTGCGGAGGGGCTGTAAGCCATTTATCAACAACGGATCGACGACTCGTACTTGCGACAATGTGATCGGTTCTCCACGGCGTAGCAATCATCGRGTAGATCCAACATCCTGAGCGTCCAATTAGTCGCGTCGATGARAGTAAGACTAGCACGACGCACAAGTAGGCCATGCCGTAAGTCTTCGTTTGTGTCGCACTACAAGGAACTTTCAACGACATGTCTTAATCGAAAGTGCAGAATCAACATACATGAAATGCATCCTAGTCTCAACGTGTATCGTATATGCCAAGACTGGAGATGAAAAACGCTCAGTTTTCGTTGATGAGATAAGGTTTGTCTCACGTGGAAGTTTCGCTACGCTGTTGTTGAATGTTGAGCGCGCAGGCGGTGAAGTATCCATAAAGCCACAAAGGTAGAATAGAGTGGTATAGATTGAATATGAAAAGTGCTGATTTGAGGGAACCGTTTATTATACCCCGAGTTAATGCGCCCATTGCACGTATCTCTACCTTAGTTTTTTCCGCTACGTCCACAGAATTTTAACAGCATGTGGGCAGTTGAAGAATACCATGGTCTATGACCAAAATGCCATGGCCAGAGCATCTGCCATGGGGTTTTAGTTTCATCATCTGAATCATAGATCCAATRGCTTACACAGTTATCGTCCCTTTGCGAAATGCAACGTTTACTATATACTGGAAAAAGTGACTTGCATTTCGACTCCAGACACATAATTCACCCAACCCCCACTCTAACGCGAACGCACATCAATTGATACACAACAGAAACAGGCCAATTTCGTACCATTGTCCTTGCAATTACGGCAATTCTGTCACCGGGAATGAGGGCCAAGAGGAACCCACCTCCAGTTCCGCAGCCCCGCTCCTTGGCTTCTTCGTCGCTTATAGTGCTTGAACGCGACCACGTCACCACGTGGGTTCTGGTTTCGGACGATGCGCAGATATTGTGCTGTATGTTCCAACTGTCAGAGTACCAAACGTCACGGTCATTAGTTCGCCGGTTCAGCGTATCATTGGTCATTGTACCCAAGCTGAGAAGCATAGTTGCTACATCCGGATCGCTGTTGCGAATAATAGCTGCCTGGAACCAAGTATGCGAGTCCTCATAAATGCCTGGTGGATCGTCAGCAGGTTATTTCGACGGTTGACTGAAGAATGTACCAGGCGTTCCCGTCGTCCAACCTTGGTCATGGCTTTGTAGTGTGAATTTCACCGACGCAACTGCCATCTCTGATTTGTCGATTCCTGGAGCGATTGGAGGGGTAACAAGACAGAATGCGGCATTGTCACCTGTTGGGGGAGCGGTCACAACTATGCGGTTGGAGCTCGAGGCAATCAACGGTGCGAGAAATCGCGTCTCTTCAGCTCTTTTATCATCATCATTTGCACGTCCTCGGGTAACCTGCTGTGCCGCATCCGCCGCCCTCTTTGCTCCTCGCTATCCTTGTCCAGAATGTCTTGCACTGGATTGGTATTCGTGTTTACCTGTTCGTTCAGGGGATTAGTGAAGTCGAGTCGTCCATCGCTGCTGTAATCTCCTGTACCTTCTTTGCTACATCGTCTGCCTTGTTCTGCATCCCAAAAAGAGCAGACTGCAGCTGTTTCTACGCCTCTTCAGCTACCCTCTTCCATTCTGCGCAATGTGCGTCCTTAAGGTCCTGCATCACCTTGTCATTCTCCCTGGCTTGGTCATTGAAGCGTTTAGCAAATTCGAGTTCAAGCTGCAGGCGCGACTCCGATGCGTCGTTTCTTAACCTCTCCAGCTTGATATCGTTCTCCAGCTGCTCCCGAGCGCTTCTTTCTTCGTCAAGACTCCGCCTCAGCTCTGCCCTTTCGGCGTTCAACTTTTCCAATCTCTTCTGCATCTCCGCCTGCTCCTCCTTCAGTTCAACTCCATTGGTTGCTGCATTGTCGTCTCTCATCGAGGTTGAGGCGGCAATTGCCGTGCCTTACTTAAGAGCCGTCTCAGTGCTGGCTAAAAGGTATAGTGCTCCAACAGTGCCRGTGCGCTTCAAGTAGTGGTTTACTTCGAGAACTGTGTGGAGGAAAGTGACGTTAGCTCGATATGGCAATGCGTGTCTATTATTAGTGACTGATGATTGGCTAGCATATTTTCAGTGAGCGGGATATAAAAAAAGGCAATCAGTCGTGCGCGTCACAGAATCAATCCCTCTATCAACATCCGCTTACGCGCCCTGCGAATGCGGGGCAAAATAACNACAATANGATTTAAGTCTGGGGGADCCGAGGACCAGCTACAGAACTTTCCGACTTTCCATGGTCATCGGCCTCTGCAAGGTGACGTGCATTTCATAAAGAACRGCATCCGGTCCGCTACCCCACATTGTGCTTTATCCGGGTGAGTCAAACTGTCGAACGTCAGCAGGGTGAAACAACTGAAATTATGTACGTGCTTCATGTTATTACGTTCCACAATCACATCAGTGGCAATGGTCTGGGCAACATCTCATCAAAAAATGTTCATCTTCTTTTCAAATTTCAACGGGTACCTCTCGCTGCGTCGTTTGATCTTTTTCCGTTCAGTGTTTGAAAAATTGATCCTAGATATCGTCCCAAAAGTAGCTCCTTGTAACCTACTTTGCTTGCAAGTCATCATGGATCACGCGGTGTGGCGGCCGAAACATCATCGAAGGGAGTGCCACGAACAACATTCGACTTTTCAGCCGCCATCAATGCACAGGCGTTACTTCGTCTAGACGTGCTGCCTCGAAACGGCGGCCACAACATGCCGAGCCCGTACTGCTCGCTGTTGCAGGCTGATGCCGGATCAATGCTAGGATATCCATGGGGGGTAGCATTTTGGGACGAGCAAGCTGGTCGAACTCTAATAATCAATTCCTTGTAATATTTGGATCGAAGTACATTGATATTATCTATTTAGAGCGTAATGGGGCATGATAGTCTCCACGTCAAGCCGTCTTTGATATCAATGTCTTTGGAATGTCGTGACCGCAGCAACTACGACTTCCCATTGACAAAGTTTCCGAATCAACGGGGATGACTTTACAAGCCTAGAATATCCTACTTTCTCAGCGTAAGGGGAGATTGCTTGGATCATGCTCGAAAAMTGTTTGATTTGAACGATTCGTCCCAGACACCATTTGATCGCATGCACTACTAGAGAAATTTGCAGCTCACCCAGCAGGCTGTGGCCAACATGTTTTCGCGTTTTCGATGAGGGCGAGCTAAATGTAATAATTAGTGATGACGAGGACGACGGGGACAGAGGACGTACAGCTCAGGCTCGTTGAATGCAGTCCCCATTTATACCGAGATCGGCAGAAGTCAGTGGAGTTGCGTCAAATGTCAATGGCAAATACTCAGACAAGCGTCGGGCGCGATATCGCTTGCATGTTATTTCAGTGAAATGTAAGCAGTGCGAAGTACGACATATGTCCACTGGCTGAAAGAAAAGGGCGCTTGTGATATGACATTTGAAAGAGAAGGTATACTCATTCTTTCTGATCTGTATCCCATTCTTTCTTCCAGGCTTCTCTCCCCATACTCAGAGCAATCGCAACATCACCGGTGTTATTCTAGAGCGTCGATATAGATCCTGTAGCGCGATTGTCAGGCTCGCCCGCTAGTCCTAAGCTATGTCACACTGGGAGGTCTACTGAACGATGGCCATTGAGAGCTGCACTGACTCGATTACTAGCACATACACATGTTTCGCCACGTGAAGAGATAATGGAGGCAATGATATGGTGAGATGCCTCGGTATTATATCAGTGATTCCTTCGTTGCAGACGGGAACTCGCTTACCTGTTTCTGCTTATTTCACCGCGGCCTCCCATGCCTGTATCATCTCGGTTCAATTGTCACTACAACTGATCGCGGACATTACCTCAGTTGATCTGTCACATTGTGTATACATGGATTACAAGAGCGGGGCGCTGATATAGAACTTTGTTATCGTTAGAAGGCGCCGGCGAAACTGATTTGCGGATGAAGGCATGGGATATCTCGGGAGATGCCGTACCGTGTATAACATGTGACTGTGACAAGCCAATGTGACACGTACCACCACCGTTGTGCCAGCCCAAATGAGTGTCAATAAAAACAATAGTTGATGAAATGTTTGTTCTTCTCTTGTGCCAAATATGTTTCATTCAAAATTGATTGTCTTGCATAAAATCAGAATAGTATGTAGCTGTTCATATGATAAATTTCAATACTGAAATCTTCCATCTAGTAGTCACTCCAGAAGAGGATCAAGGTATGTTTTCTATATGTTCATRATCTCTCCAGTGCTTCATGTCTGAAACTGTGGGCACAGTTAAGTTAAAAAAATGGTTGAATCCACCTGATCCACCAACAAATCRCAATAATGCAAAAGACAAATTCCATGGACATACTAGCCAGTGGCTACTTCAGGATGAGAGGTATGTCACTTGGAAGTAACAAGCCAATTCTTGTATGTGGATCAATGGTATCTGTGAGTGTATGAACAATTAATTGATGGTGATAATGGAATAATTTGTAGCTGGTTGTGGAAAAACAATGATTTGGTGTGTATCTTGTCTTCTTATTTGCATTAAAACCTGAGGCAAAAAAAAAGTTCCACCATCATTGAGGATACCAAAGCCATTATTCAGGCTCAGCCTGAGACAGGTTTGGCCTTTTCCTATTTTGATGTCAATAATGAGGCAAGGAGGACCTCAGAAAGTCTCCTTTCTTCTCTGGCATGGTGCCTTACAGCACAATCTGAGAATTATATGCCTATGGAGCAGCTCTGTGAGAAGTGCAAAGTATGCCATCCTACACAGGATGAACTCCTTGGTCTACTCAAGGAGCTTCTAAATGATTTCAAACAAGTCTATGTTGTTATTGATGCTCTGGATGAATGTGATAAATATGACCAGATGATTAAAAAAGTGATCAAGGTTATTCATAGATGGCAGTTGCCACATTTGCACCTCCTTGCTGCCAGTAGAAGGAAGCAGGATATCCTTGTCTCATTGCAAAAATGGGCTACAATTATAGAGGTATACCTGTCTGCAGAATTAGGTGAAAGTGACATCAGGTCTTATGTCCATGCAGCTATAGGGGAAGATGATGTGTCT
>JNHV02000386.1:0-18188 GCA_001691785.3 Amanita brunnescens Koide BX004
GACTGCCGTAACATCGTCAAATCATCATCATTGATGTATATACAAGAACCAAACCTGTAGCTGGAGCTTCTTCAGGACTGAAATGTCGACCACCTGACAGAATGCGATCTAGACATGGGAAAGGTATCTACGAGAAATAATACCTGACTATAATCTCGCAGCCAGTTACTGCGACAGACATCATGATCCATTTAACGCATATACACAGGCTGCATACCCAAAGTACACGCGTTTGACATCTAGACCACCGAACAAGTTGACACCTTTGCAGAAGAGACGAGTAATGGTGAAGCTCGGCGAGTGTTTGACGAGACCCGCCAGAGCATCTTCCTGATTAGAATGTAAGATTTCTGAAGAAAGCCATAGACGATGCGTACTATATTACCGTGCCGGAAAGCTTTGCCGTGCAAATAGGCAAATCTAAGACGTGTCAGCATAGTAGGCGTGGATATATGCGCAGCAACACAAACGAGGGAATGTGGCCTGCACCAAAGGCGAGAACGGTGTGACGGTGGATGCAGAAGGCGAAGAGGAAGAAGAGGAGGGTGATAAATGCGAGCGATCTGTTCATGGAACGAGGGAAGGGCCATATGTGCCAGTGTGTAGCTTGAAGTGGTGCGCTACACAGCCACCGCGGATTGCCGCACCCTATGTGCCTGGCCCGGGGTATCCTTGAGCCTTTTTTTTTTTTTTTTCGCATAGAAGTGCGTACTACGGTACACGGTGTCAAAGTAAGAAGAACTTCGGGGTCAAACAGTCGAGCTGTATGGTATGTGTAGCATAGCTAAAGTATCGTAAGAAGCGTAGAGACGAGAAAGGTCGCAATAGGCGCACGAAGCGCCCAGGATTCCAAAAATTCATCTGGTTCAATGTACGTCGTCTGGGAGATCCCCAAACGTGAACGCAGATGGGTTGCGTAGGAAGTATCCTTGAGCCTGGCACCTCCGATGCCTACCACTCACTCAACTTAAGTTCAGGCTTCCGTGTCTGACTGGGAAAGAGGAGATAGCTGTTCGGTCCTGAATTGTGTTTTGAAGGGTTCAGAATCTGATCTGATGGCGAAGCACGGCTCGCGCCTCTTCCCCTACGCCCTGATAGTTTTCTGGACACCTGGGATGACTGATGTTGTCCCCGATACACGTCGCTTATGAGACTGTTTGGTCAGGCTTGGCTCGCCGGGGCTCAGCATTTGCCGCCCGTTACAAGGCGCAGCTGGCCTGGTATATGACCGAACCTCATGACATTCGGCCTCGGAATCGAGAAGAAGAGAGAGAGTTATAGCGATGGAAACTATTTGTAGGTGGCACTGAGGGGAGAACCCCGTGGACAGATCTATGACACAAGGTATTGAAGAAAGTGAAAAGCCAAAGCACAGGAGGCTTCTCACGTTCTTAGCCTATGGCACCGCCGGCCTTTTCTGCACAACATTTCTACTCCTCCGCTATCCTCCCTATTAACTACCCTTATTTGTGCCGCAGAGAAAATTCAGAGCAGTAGACCAATCTCGCTCTCAAACGGGGAAGRTAAGTTGCACAATCTCACCGCTGACCTGGACTGTGAGTGAATCCCATCGTCGTTGGATGCCATCGATTCATCAACAATGTATGTCGTGCATCCACTTAGTTCTGAGAAATTACTGCGGACTTTATACATTTGAGACAACCATGCATACATCTGTGACATAACAAACATAGATTTCGAACCCAGAATGCCCAATATCCTCCATTARCGCCATGGGCTGGCTCACTGCGTTAATCAATAGAACAAGGTTTTTGGGTAGAGCTCTCACATATCAACAAATGTGTCGATTGAGCATATATTCTCGTGAATATGATCTCCYGCATTTGAGACAGTCGAATCCACGTCCCCCATGCCTTCTCGAACGCCARTGGCGTTTGAGGTCCCCCATTCTTTTTATCGCTCTGCCACACACACAGCGATGGACAATGCTGCCATCTTCTGACCATTCGCGCTTGAAGGAAGGCCACTGAGAGGTTGTAATTTGAGTCCGGGTGCTCAGAACTCCGGATGACGTGCCACTGGTAATCGGCGGGTTACCGTTTCCGCTAAGATCCAAGGCCGGTGGAGCAGAAGGGATCRTGGTATTCTCCATGCCTTGTCCGGCAGAGTGGACTGACTATTAACACTTAGTTTGATACCAGAATGAACATCATATAAGCACACATTGAAGGCAGCCCAGAGCTCGAGTAGGTTGGCTTCGTCGCCAGCACCAAGAATGTCAAAATTGGGTGGCGGAAACATTGGTTGCTTTTTCCTGAGGGTTTGCGTGCGGTGATGCTTTCAACTCATAACCAGTGAGATCTTATATACCATGCCAATCCGTCTTTAACGATGATAACGATAGCAAGTCTTTTTAGGTTCTGATGCTGTATAGCCTAGATTCCGATGCTGTGTCCCTGTTTCGTGAGGAAACGCCGTCGGTCGCGTCCGTTACGTTGCTGAAGTGTGAAGCCACAAGGAGGTATCGGTTACCAATTTTGACCGGTTTGCTAGTAAATGGAAAGAGTGAGACTCACGAGCCACAAGTGTACGTCACGCAAACGGCGCGAAACACTGTAAGCCGTTTCCCCTTTGCCTATGAAGCGATTAGTCTTTAGGGCTGACCTACCATCGAGTAGGAGCATCTAAGGAACGACGTATCGGTTGAACTCTATGCGGGAAACTGGCCCAAATTGAACCGGGCAAACCGGAAATGATGTTAAGCCAGAATCTGATCTACCAACCATGGTTCCAGCACGATCGGCATGGTAAATCCGCATGCGCCACGGATGTAGATGGCGGAGCATCCTCGGAATATACACGGTCTTCATATGTCATGCAACGGGGCCTGGTTTGTGTACTGCCCTTGCCTACAGTACGAATAATCGATACGAATGACTTGATTCCTTTTCCTTTTAAGGCATCCAATGCTGGGGGACAGCGTCTTCTCGAGGTGGTGAGTTCCTATTCTGAGCGTGATTTCACCATCAAACCGCATGGCAATGATGGCGTGGAGTGCGCATAATTATTGACACTGGTACGTCCATCCATCAACATGCCAAACTCAATTCCCTATGTCCATATGGTCGTGAGATGGGCCAGGGTGTCCAGATTACTTAACAAAAAGGCCCAAAAGAATGTTCAAGATGTGGCTTACTACAGTTCACAAATGCGTGTTCCGAGCCTGTGATGCCCGACGTTGAGCGTCTAAATGTAAGAAAAAAGCCCCGCACCTATGATGCCCGGGCCCGACAGGCCGGGTGCAGCTGGGTGCCTGTCTCAATAAGCAAAAAGTCCCGTACGGAACTTACCGTCRCGACTATACGTAGCAACTCCAATAATGGACATGTGTTGAATCAATCTACCGGGGCGTCATAATGACAATCCAAAGATCCTACCTTGGCTTGCCAGCGTCGTGATATTTATAGCGTCACTGCTTGGTATTGGTCTGAAAACCATAAGATCATTGACGGACTCTTTATATTGACAGATGACAAGCGTGATGTCGTGTGTCTATAATCATTACGTAGGTCCTCCAGATCTGTTTATCCATGGCTCACCGTGTAACGACAGCAGTCCGCAGGCGGCAGCTTCGCTGGCACTGATCTGAGATCCTAGCAATCATCTAAGATGGGAAGCACGTCAATTTCTTCGACTGAAGACATGTAAAAAAGATCAATCTACTGGAGCGTCATAATGACAATCCAAAGATCCTACCTTGGCTTGCCAGCGTCGTGATATTTAGAGCGTCACTGCTTGGTATTGGTCTGAAAACCATAAGATCATTGACGGACTCTTAATATTGACAGATGACAAGCGTGATGTCGTGCGTCTATAATCATTACCTAGATCTGTTTATCCATGGCTCACCGTGTAATGACAGCAGTCCGCAGGCGGCAGCTTCGCTAACACTGATCTGAGATCCTAGCAATCCTGCAAGATGGGAAGCACGTCAATTTCTTCGACTGAAGACATGTGAAAAAGGCAATGTATAGGAATAAGAAACGAAAATCAACGGGGAAATGGGCTTCCAGAAAACAACGAGAATTCCGTTCTAGACTACATGTGGGACGTATCCCAAATTGGAGGAGGGTATGACGGCGCTGATGCGTACTGATCGCAGTTAACGTATTAGGCAAGCCTGCACGTTACACGAGATCTTCCATTCCAGAGAAGGAGTCGTACCGAGCAACGGGAAGTCCATGGCTGATTGGGCTAATAAGTACGTACCGATTCCGTAAATGCCATGAGAGATATTTTGGATCTTGATCAGTGATGTCTCGTGGGCACCGATAGAATAAAAAGCCGATTGAATGGAGATCGTATTCCTTAGAGAGATTGTAAGTACTTAATCGGGGGATCATACAGGAGTTATTCGGCCGAGACATGTTTGGATATGGTTTGTTCGAGAGGACGAGCGCACTCTCACCGGCGTTGGACCTTTCGATGGAATTCATGCTAAACCACAGGTGTAAGAATTGTTGAAGCTTAAGAGAATATGATTCATTCTATACCAAACGGCTGGTAGATTTTGTTCCCTAAATAGGACGCATCCTTCTACAAAGCTGAAGTGTGGGCAGAGGACCAGCCGCCTTCATTCTGTTGATAATCTTCTGTTTCGAAGTATCCTAACACCAGATTCGACTACGTACGGACCAACCTTCGGACTTCCAAAGACTATTGCTATTGCATTATAGACTTGCCAGTGTATGCACGAGCCCAAGGAACAGAAAAGGGCCAAGATGCATAAACTYTCGCGACTTGAGATGTGATCAGAGCTACAGCAATTATCCAAAAAGCCTAGGTTTCTTGTTCGCCAATTACACAATTATCGTTAAATTAGCCAATGCAGTGTCTATAAGTGTGCAGGTATCAATTGTAAARCATCATTTTTTTCCATAAATATAACTCTATGGAGGTGATAATTAAATTACTCAACTTTATCTTACATAAGACTCGTCTAATCGCGGTATATGAATAGCCAGCTTGAGGGCAGCAGGTGGCGGGCGTCTATGACGGACCCGTGACATCTCTAGGGTCTAGACCTGTCCAAACAAGGCAAACTTTTCATCGTGACCGTACGTCACCCGCGGCGGAGAGGTAGGAGCATTGTTATTATTGCCCGCGCTTGCTTCGATGTCTTCTTCGGCATGATGCCGCCGTGGCCCCCCCTCTTGGTGTGTTGCCGCGGGTGGGTACTTTAGCAACGAGCTCGACGAGTCCGATGACGCGTGCGTGTAGATATTGGGCATCGGCAGCGTCGGTGTTCTGTTTGTCCCTACGCTGCCGGATCGTGTCCGGTTGGTGAACTGCCGTAGCGGCCGACCGCTTCCGTCGACATAGTACGGTCTTCGATCCTCAATTGGGCTCGGAGCGTTTGACCCGCGTAGTTGAGAACGGAGGGATACTGTGAAAAGAAAAGGGGTCAATAAAGGATGCGGGGGGGAGGAGAAAAAAAAAACTTACAAACTGACACTGAGAGCCGTCGAATTCTTTGTACACGCTTGACAAAAGTGGAAGTGGAGGCAGGAGGGCTCGGATTTGCGGAAGGGTAGATGTATCGTTTGAATTTGAATGCGAAAAAGAGGACGACGAGGAGCGCTACGAAGCCCAAGACGCCGCCGACGATGGCGCCTGCCATGTTAGTCGAGATCGATTTGCTCGCCGGTTGTGGGCCTGCGTTCCCAGCGCTAGATGGAGCTACGGGTTGAGACGAGGACAGACTGGAGGGACTAGCCTGATAAAGTATGTAGTCTAGAGAAAATTCGGATTGGTTGTCTTCGTTCAGGTATATGGAGAGGGTATGGTTCTGGTCGGATAGTGTGAAAGATTGGAAAAGGACAGATTGTGGTACATGGCGGATGATTGGAACCGGAGGGTTGGTAAGCGGTGCTGGAGGGATGGAGTCGATGGCGAAGGAGACATTTGGGATTGGTCCCGGGTGGTAAAGACCGTAGACAGCAACAAATGTGCCGGAGAAGGAAAAGGTGACATTGGCGCCGGGTGAGCGGGCCGAGTGGAGGGAAAAATTGTAGTTGGGCTTTGCATTGGCAGAGGCTCCAGTTGTCGCGTTCCAAGGGCCAGCATACTGAACTGATGGATCTGTGTCGTCGACCTGAATAAGGGTGGACGAGACGGGTGGGGTGACGGTGAAGTAGTCGAGCTGGAGGGCTCCGACCCCGTTAATGACGCGGATGGTGTGCTCCCCCTCTGGGAGTGTAGCGTTAGGCTGAAAGAGGGGTTGATTTGGGAGAGTTTGGTCGGTGAGATTTGCGGAAAAATAGGTGGGTGAACCGTTATCGAGAATAAAGGTGGACGCGAGGGTGTTGGTGGAAGAGTCGGCTAACGCTGGGAGCGTCCCAAAGATTGTTATGAACGAGCCTGTGTTTTTTATGTCAGATGTGAACGGTTGTCAGGAACTTAAGTTGTGCTCACCGTTAAAAGCAATATCGGCAACGGCGCCTTGTTGAGTAGCTATACCTGCATCCCAGCCCTGATGGTAAGTTATTGAGGGGTCAGCAGCACCAAATTGGAGCTGCGCATCCATGTCGAGGGCGGTGGCCGTCCGCGCTTTTGTACGCGTAGCATCGCAATTGGCAACAGGGATGATGGCGACCGTGACCGTGACACCCGAACTATGGCTCACGCTCCCATCCCAGATTTTCGGTTCGAGCCCAGCTATCTCAAGGCCATTGCGCCGTTTGTGCTCTGGAAAAAGCCTTGGACACACCAAACAAATACGCATATCAACGACTCGGACGACGAGGAGCGCAGGGAGCGCCAGGGCGGCGCGGTCGTCGTACGATGGAGCGGTGTGCTGTGGGTTACCACGCGCGACCAAGTGATCATGCCACTCCTGCAGGGAGTCCTGTGGTGCGATGCGGTGCACGCTTGATTTATTTTTTCAACATAACCAAGACTACAGGGGATTGCTAGGGTACTGGTTGAAACTGCACAACGGCGGGCTGCGGGCGTGGTGGGCTCAGTTGCAAGGACAAGTGAGAAGCTGGCGTATTTAAACCACTACCCACTCGTTCACCCACATGTACCGCGAGAATCCAACATACAGGTATCGAAACCACACCAGCTGAGACTCGTGCTGCCGCATGGCCTGCACTGCTCGCCAGTATTCCTGCATGCCTGAGACGAATACGGGGGTTGGAGAGTAAAATTGCACGATGGCTTTGGCTAGCAGCGGTGATATGACGCTGCTGTACTTCGTGGCCAGCGGGACGCTGACGAGGGTAAAAAGTTGCGGGGGGAGTGACGAGGAATCGTTGTAGTTACGGATAAGCTGCTGGACGCCAGACGGCAGAGACTGATGGTTTGGGTGACCAGAGACTCCATGATCGT
This sequence comes from Amanita brunnescens Koide BX004, assembly GCA_001691785.3. Lineage (NCBI taxonomy): Eukaryota > Fungi > Basidiomycota > Agaricomycetes > Agaricales > Amanitaceae > Amanita > Amanita brunnescens. Next base: position 7,354 of record JNHV02000386.1, read on the forward strand.
CGAACGTGAGGATCTGGACAGGCAATGGTCAAGGCACAATAACATCTCCACTAGAGCACAACGCACGGTGTCAATGTCGTGCTGGACAACATACGGGCGCACGACTTCCGCGATAACGTCAGCATCCCAGTACTGCGTGATGTTATCCTGCAATCGCCTATGTGATGTGCATCAGCCGAGGTAAAAAGTCGCGGGGTCGCGCATACATACGGATGGTCAATGGCCCATCGCCGATCTGGCGAGACTCCGAGAACGTTGAGGCTTCCATGCAGCTCACGCCGCCTTAGATTGCCGAGACCATCCGCGTTACCGGTGGAGAGGGTCAGCGAGTAAACTGGCTGGTGGGCAAGCGCAAGTAAGGTGGGAGCAAAGAACAAGCATTCATCGTCTGGATGCGCCGTGAGCAACAGAATGCGCCGTGCGGCAAATGGCGGGCGGACCGGGCGGAAGAGCGCCGCCGCGACGACGACGAGCAGCAGCGACGCAAGCATTCAGCCTCAAACACAGCCAAACACACATAGAATGGTCCTGCATTCATTGAACGTAAGGCATTGCCTTTTCAAGCGTAGGAACAAGTACCCTAAGCCCTAAGCCTCAATAGTGCAGTTGTGAGTAACGATTTTTTATTCTAGTGGCACACTTCAGAACAAGTTTACTGTAAAGGAACATCCAAATACTACTACTAATCTGTCTATGCAAGTGTCCTCGCAAATTGATCTGTGGGTGGGGCCCTTGGAAACCTTCAATTCTATCCCGCATCTTGGACGTTTAATCAAGAAACTTCGGTGGTCGGGGCTTAGCTTCGAGACGTTAACAGCTCCTTCACTCTTATTCCGAGGCGGGACGTGCAACCCATCTACTCTTATCCAAGCGTATCAATATGACATGTCTATTGCCAAAATGAAGTCTATGACCGTCTTGGGTGATTTCAAGATCGGAAGCGGACCAATTATCAATGAAATTGCTGAGAATTTGAGTGGAGGCCAGGAATATTTGATCGCTCTGAACGCGATGAAATCCATACTGGCTCCCGTCACACTCGGCACATTGTTCAAATTGCTCGTAAACGAGATGGATCCCACTACAGCCCGAACACTAGACATTAAATCGACCGTAAAGACATTGAACCTGGCTACTTGTCTAGGCGTTCAAAGTATAGTGCAGAAGGAGGTGACGAAATTGCTGGGTTGCTTCGATAAGTTGCCTCAGGGTGAAGTTCAAATTGACTACCTYGTCGTTTGGATACGGCAACTGGCACAATCAAAGGACCCGTTGCGCTTACCCGTGGGGGAAGAACAGACCGAAATTGCAGTGGCTATGTTGGCGTGGGCCCTCCTCGATGCCACCGTGACTGTGTTTGACGGTTCCAGTCGCATAAAGCATGTCCTTGGAGACAATCACGCTGCGCGGCCTCGACTTGAACTGTTCAAATCCAGCGAATTCCCCACCGGCGCCATCGAGCCATCTGCCCGATGGATATCTTCCCAGTTTCCTTATGGCATCCGCTCATTCTCCGCCCAAAAGGTTCCTGGCTCCCTCTACATGCGAGCCGGCCGTTGGGCAGATGTTCTACTTCAGCGATTAGATCGGTCCGTTCCTGAAGTCCGGGCAAAAAATGTTCAAGCTGCGTGGTGCTTTATTTCCAGTTTGATTGCGGTTCGCATTGACCGAGCAATGTACGACGTCCTTTGCCAATTTGACCAATGGTATCGGGGCCATGATGTACCATGCGAAGGAAATCGATTCTGCGCAGCTTTTATCGAACTCTTCAGAAGCGGGAAACAAGATGAAATGTGTCAACTCATAGGCTCCAATGGCAATCGCTGGAGTTTGCAGAGTTACGGAAATGGTTGGGAGGCCGCTACTAGCCATCACCGTCCCAGTATTACTCCACAAAATGGCTTGCTCCTGATCGCCATAACTCTAAAGGCAATTGAGGCGAATGTAGGAGGCCGCTTCAGCGTCTCCACTAACCTCGACCTGTGCATCAAGTCTTGCGAGGCTTGGCTGATGGGGCGCAATAGTCTTCTCCTAGCAGGCCGGCACGGCARTCGATTCGACTTCTTCTACGAGCTTGTCACTGGATTAGTGCCACCCCCTTCGTGCATTCCTAATCCCCCCGTACTTGTTACTGTGGCTGGCACTGTCATCTACAACGATTACGACTTCTCGGCTGATCCGCGTAGTATACCCTACTGCAAGATTGCCGAGGGGGCGGCCTACCTAGACGACGAACTTGTCGAGTTCGTTGCCAGCACGCCTGCTAGGCCATGCGTCTGTGATCCGCAAGCAATGGAAGGAGACATGCTACCCCTTGATTTGACGCCAACAGAGCTCAACATGGTGTTTAGCAGAGGCACTAATGAGCACGGCGAGTTCAACCTAGAAGTGTTCGTAGAAGGCAGCAACGGTCGCCATATTCTCAGTACCAGAAGTACTTTGACCTTGTGGCCTAACCTAGAGTTTGCTCTCGCCCCCGAAGGATCATCATTCAACGCACGGCACACTTATAGCATCTCCTCGCCCGTCTGTGTGCATGAATTAACGTGGCATCATAGGCACACGGTGTACGTGGCAGCTGCATTCCGGAACCACCAGGGACGTTGCATTGCATGCTGCTGCAATGATGCTCACGCGAAGAGTGTATTTCTGGTCGCCGAATCAGGAACATCCGATGGAAGACTGACATACGAATATATTGTTAAGAACACATCGATAATGCGTATCGTGTACTAATAAGCTATTGTAGCCTAGCCGCTAGTATAAGTATATCGATTCTGCGAGCGTCCCATCCGGGACCGTAATTGTCACGGAATGCTAGGAAAGGAAGAGTGTAGTACTAGTTCTGTGGCATGGTGGGCGTCTATTATTATCATCTGCGGCCGACTCCGATGATAGCCGGACGCGGCGGGCGCAGCGACGCGGAATGCAAATAGGACCAAATAGACATGGACCACAGTGGAACACCCAGCTCGCCCATCCTCGTCGTTGACTCCGAGGACGAGGTCCATGGCGTGCTCTGCCGCGCTGACGACCCAGATGACCAGCCGCGCAAGCGCAAGCGCGCCCCTGACTTTGTACAGGGCTCTAGTTCCACCGTCGCGCCCCAGGAGAGCAAAAAGGCCAGAAAACGGCGTCGCAGACTCGAGCGGCAGACTCTGGGGACAGAAACGTTCGCGCATCAGCAGCGTTGGTACTCCGAGATGGCCTCCACCACTCTGTGGAATCCCATGGTCATTGCAGACCACGCCCAGACCTCTGACTGGGTGTCCGCCATGGCCATCGCTGGATCTTTCCCTGACTCCGCTGCATATGTGAATCAGTACCAGTGGCCAGCCCAGTTCGTTCCTGCTCCCTCTCCGCCTCCTAACCCCTCGTCTCCGCCACCCGCCCTGTTAGAGCGAGTCTCCTCTCCTCAACGTCTGCCCAAGAAGCCGCCATCCTCCCCGCAACACATCGGGATGGCGCCAGACACCGAACCGCACAGCAAGCACGGCGTATTCCAGTTTAGCTCGACCAATCTCAGCAATAGAAGATCCAACGCCAGTTACATCCCCAACCCTGCATGCACCATAGTCATGGAACAGCTCCCCAAGACCCACCGTACTATCGACTTTGTCAAACAGTGGACTAAGCGAGCAAGCGGCGTGGCGCCCCTATGTATCGTTGTCGATCCCCCCTCCGCGAAAGCCCTTGTCGAGTTTTCCTCCGCCAAGCTCGCACGGAAGGCGTGGGAGAGCCCGCGGCTGGGTGCGGAGTATTTAGGTCTCAAGACGCATCAGCTCAAGGGCAAGCCACGCATTGACCAGATCAGAGTCTGGTGGTACCGCGTTGACGGCGTTGGTGCGGGTGCGGGCGTTGGTGAGATCGAGGAAGGCGAGATCGACGACGATACCTTGGACCGCAAGGGGCAGCCCGAGTCCAAAAAGGCGAGAAAAGCTCGTTTGGCGAGGGAGAGGTTGGAGAAGGCTGCTCAAAGGTCTGCGATGCGTGCGCAGCTTGACGAGGTGGTGAAAGCCGAGCCGGCCAACGACGGAGTGGATTCTATTGCCTCTTCGAGAGAGCCATCAATCGCCCCTGTTGTTCAGGATCCGGCTGCGGCTGACGCCGTTACAGTTACCGCCATTGCTACTCCTGTCCCTGCCAATTCTGTTCCTGCCACTCCTATTCTTGCCAGTCCCGTTCCTGCCGCTCCCGTTTCTCCCGTTTCTCCCCCAGCCACGACCGGCCCTGATCCCCCCGCTACCAATCTTTCTGAAATGAAACGCGCGTTGTTAGCCAAGCAGAAGGAACTCGAAGAAAAGATTGCTCAGAGCAAATTAGAAATGAGCAAGATGACGAGCGCCCCTCCGCCCCCGCCTCCCCCTCCTGAGGATAATAAAGCTGTAGAAGATAGATTGAGGAAGTTAGTACTGCAGAGTCAGAAAGCAAAGGCTCAGCGAGCGGCATCTCCGGATCTCCCCACACCATCCACTAGTACGGGAGACTCTACGCCGACTGCTGTTCAAGTTCACACTAGTGCTGTTTCGAGTTTTTCATTGGAAGATTTGGCGGTGTCGTTTATCACCGAAACTATATCGACGTTCCAGCAGTCCAGGAACGCGGCTGCGCCTCGGCCTCAACCGGTGCGGCAAAACTCCAATACAAAGGAAGAACTGGCTGCTCGGCAGAAACAGCTTGAAGAATACATTGCTGATAGTAAGACGTTGATGACGCAGCTGACGCAGGCACGGACGAARCAAGAAAAGGACAGATTACTGGTCCTGATGAGGGAGAAGAGTCGGTGGGTGCTTCTATTGTCGTTGATAGCTTCGTTTCTCCTTTTGTGGGAAGACTTATATTTATACCTTCGCGGCGTGGCTTGCCGTTGTAGGTTGATGGATGAAGAAAAGGAAAAGATAGCGAAAGCAACGGAAGGCGATGGCCTGCCGCGGCGGCCGTCTCCGGAGCAGAAGCCGGTTTTCAGTGTGAGGTGGCCGACGATGTCGAAAGACGGAGGGATCATGATTATCAGCGACGACAGTGAAGAAGACGACTCGGAGTGAAGGTATGTTTCTGGGGACGCAATAACTTATTCATCCTATGTTTCTTTGTTCTAAACTTGATTTGGAGCGTTAATGGATCAGGTGAGTGTTTGGATCGTCTGGCTGCTGGCAGACGTTGAGCGGGGAGGTCTAGCTATAACTGTTGCAGGAGATAACGGCCTGAGTAAATATAAATTGAGATTGTACAATAGCGCTGCTTAGTCAGCACGTAGGACAGACAAAACAAGAGCCAAACAAAGCGCTCATCGCTTCCCCTCCGACCACCAACTTGGTTCCTCCCACCACCGCGCAACCGTTTTTCTTTTGCTCTGTAAGTTCCCCGCTCCTTCCGAGCGCCCCCGCCGCTCACAGACTGCCCCCATTTTCTCTATCTCTCTGCGCTGCTCCCTGTGATATGCCCTTAATTACCCTACTGCCCATGATTGCATGCGATATCCCAGTTTCCGCACTTTTAGAACCCAATTATTGCCCATGTCTCTTAAGCGCATCAACAAGGTGCGCTTCCACCCTTATCCGTTGCATGGGCGAGGATGCTGACACCTGTCTTGTAGGAATTGATTGATCTCGGGCGTGATCCTCCGTCGTCATGCAGCGCTGGACCCACAGGAGAGAACATGTTCCAATGGCAGGCGACGATTATGGGACCTGTAAGTCGTCGCATGCAACGTGTGGGAACACCCGGCGCTTACAGCCTCGTTTTCAGGGTGACTCGCCGTATGCGGGTGGCGTCTTCTTCCTTTCCATCACATTCCCGACCGACTACCCCTTCAAACCTCCCAAAGTTAGCTTTACGACCAAGATCTATCATCCCAACATCAACCAGAATGGTTCGATCTGTTTGGATATCCTGCGAGACCAGTGGTCGCCTGCGTTGACGATTTCGAAAGGTGAGTCATTAAACGTCATATTCGGCTCCGATTCTGATGCGGCGGGGTTAGTGCTACTCTCGATTTGTTCAATGCTGACGGACCCTAACCCTGATGACCCACTTGTGCCGGATATCGCTCATTTGTACAAGACTGATCGTGCACGCTATGAGGCCACGGCACGAGAATGGACAAGGAAGTGAGTATCTGGYTTGCCTGCAAAGGGAGCAATAGCTGACTGTTGGGCACTAGGCACGCCATGTAGCCGGAATGGTATGGAAGGACGTAATTAGGGTTAGGTGTACGTTGTATGCATAAGCCTCGTGTTTTAGTACGCTCTATCCACTCCCCTTCTTTTCTTTGAGACAATATCACCGAGCATTCATCACTGCGAAATGAGGGATTTTTGAATGTRCTCAGGTGGTCCCGCACTGCAATGCTGTGCGTGAGTAGCATGCTACTACTACCTTGGGTCGCAGGTGAGATGAGACTGGTGTTTTGGCTTGGGGCAAAAAAAGCGATCTGATTCCGCTCTTTATCGATTACACCAACTACCTGGAAACAATTAGAACTTGGTCGCACAGGAGCCAGGCGGGCACCTCGGCATCTCAGCCGATGGGAAAGTACATACGCGCACACGAAAGATTCAGATAACCATCTCCTCCACCGCCGATGCAGTGAAGTTGGCGACAAAAAAAAAAATGACAGAGAGCATGGATATTTTGACAAAGTCTGACAGACCCGTGGGGCGGACTATCTCACCACGGTCCACAACCCGAACTCAATAAACGCCCAAGGACATAGCAAGGTGCAGCATTGCACTGCATCCTGTCCACGGTGGACCGCAAAGACTGTCCCATCTCGCCCTGAGGTACGTGGGTGTAACATCATGTTAGTCATCATTATCATCGCAGCGAATCGCGTTCTTGCACAGCCGCATCGGAGTAGGCACCTTTGCAACGCCCTTGCGCGATAACGATTAACCCACGTAACCGGGGACGACCGCCATCAGCCGGGATGCCGATGAGAGATACAGGTATAGACGGAAATAAGGGCGGCCTCTTCATGCATATGCTCATTGACGGGCGGACAGCAAGCGGTGAGCTGTGACGCCCGCCCTGTTTCGCCAGGTATATATACTTATGCTGACAGATGTGAAGAGGATAAGCATCTTGGACGGATGTCTTCCGGAGCACGTTCTCGCATCTGACTGCCCTGGCCTGCGGGTCGACGCTTAATTCTAATTTTGCTGATGCGGCTAGGCATCATTTCAGATTTCAATGATGAGTCAGGGTCATAGGTTTATACAGTCGACACATTTGGTGGAAACGACCTGGCTTTTGATGCCTTATCATCAAGGAAACTGCCCCGACCGTGGGCGAGCAAACACGTCGCACGGAGGTTATTACAGTACGACGGTCCTCTCGATCATTCGACCCCTTGGCAGTTGCCACGGTCTATTAAACCCGCCAGTCCACTCCCAATGACAGGCACTGAGATCGTTCGCATTTTCAAAATGTATATATGCAGCACAGAGATCACATTGCATTCTCTATCATTCGAGTCCCATCCCCTTCTTCCTCGACCCCACCTCGGCCAGGTCCTTTCCTTTTTCATATTTAATTTTCATCGGGTCTTGGCCTTTATAACCGTTATCGCTAACTTATTGTGACGACCTTCAAAAATTGCTTCCAACATCTATACGACCATGTTCAATCCCTTCAGCGGCTGGGCAGAGTCCAAAAAGACCAACGAGTCTACGCCACCGCCGTCTATCTTCGGGGCGCTTCCATACCCATCCACTCCTTCCAACTCGCTCAAGCTCTCATTCGCGTCCTTTAATCCGTCCATCCTCAACTGCTCCGTCGTCGGCACGCAGGGACAGGTGTTCTACCATGTCGTGACGGACCCGCATAATCCGGGCTACTCCCTGCTCAAAAATGCCTCCGGCAAAAATGTCGCGCTCGTCGAGTGGCAGTCCCAGCCGTTCGTGGAAATTCGGGGCGCGCTGTCCAAGCAGCATGTGGCGGACTGGCTGAAGCTGTCCCAGGATCGCAGGTGAGTTGGATTATGTGCGCCCGTGGCGGCGATCCTGGATGATTTATTTTGCGATCGCTTGATGTAGCTCCCGCACTATGGATATTAGGGGCGTCCATTACACTTGGGCTCCAAATGACAATAACATCGAAGTGAGAATTTTCTCGCTGATCTTTGATGTGATGGATCGTTTTGCTGATGATGTTTTTCAGCTGATCGCTAGCGGGTCATCCAACGCGATCCTTTTGGCCCGTGTTACGCGAGGATCGGGGGTCATCTCGCTCGAGGTGACTCCGGACGCCATTCAGCTGGGCATCCTCGACTCGATCGTCACTGCGACGTTCTTGCTGCAGTCCGGGCGTAACGTCGACTAGACGCGTTCCCATCGCCTCAAAAAGAAATAGACACGCTCCTTATCATCATCCTTTTGTCAAACCTGTATCACCTCACCATCTAATAATTACCTACATATTTATTCGCATTGAAATTCTGTATCATACCTTACACTTTGTTATCTATTTATTAGCTAGATACGCTCGCTCAACCACTCACACTACAGGTTCTTGTAGTAGCCCATAGATACTGTATTTGTAGTCTTTAGAGATTGCAATAGCCTCCGAGTCCGATTTTCACGAGCCGAGAGGCATGCCGTAGAACGGCATTGGCCTCGTGCGAGTCGCGTGACGCGATGAAAGGTTTAGCCCTTTTGTCCCCCACAGCCCCAGACCCCACACTAGCCAGTCTCCCCGTACTAGCCGCAAGGCGCATGGAGCTCTTGGAGTTTGAATAGCAGCTACGCGTGCTACATGCTCAGTAGCAAACGAATACCGCCAGATGTGCAGGAGAGATGGGTATCAAAGGCCAAGTGCCCGAACGAATCGGACCAGCCCTGGCCAATTATTTAATTGCGTCCCTGACTCGGCCGCGGTAACTACAATCCTGCGAGGGACGGTGATAAGGTAAGTAGCCACGGCGGCCTCGCAGTTATCACGCGCGATGATGCCAGTCCGAGATCTTCTTGATATCGACAATCGTGCCTTGCCGGGCCGTGAACGAAAAAGGTGCTGGCATCGTTTTTTTTTGATCTGAATCGAGTGTGGGGATGCCCACGAGCGCTGACACGGCCCGCCAGGGCCCGCTGGACCATTCCACCCATTCTTGATTCACCTGACTAGCCTATTCCAAAACTTTCTTACATTTCAGGTATCGTGTGGCAAAGCACCACATCTGCTTCTTGAGTGCTCTCCTGAGTGCGACATCGTGCGTTTGCTAGATCAGCTGCAGGCTACCAGCACACGCTGATTCCAAGCTGTGGTCTACAAACGCGATTCCGGGCTCAACAAGCTTGGAGCCACCTTGGGCCCTCATGCGCCTGATCAAAGTTTGCAATTCATCGCGGGAGCAGCTATGCATGTGCAACACTCAGCGCTGGTTATGGAACGTATTTTCTTGTCCGGAGCCATACTGAGAGATCGTAGAAGTCCATCTYCCCCTACACATTCTGCTATAAATGCGTTCTCTATGCTGACCTKGGATGCATCCTGACACGGATTGTTTAATTGTTCCACTATGCGTGTTTCCTGGAAACCGCTCTGCTTCTTCGTGACCATGGGACCCATCGTCGCCTTTGCGCTCTACAGCGAGGTTGATAGTTACTCTGGTCAAGGCTTTCTCGACGCGTTTGGGTATCAAAATATTAAAGACCCGACTAATGGTAGAGTGTAAGTCACTCGACTTTGGTATTTTGACCGTCCCTCAATTCGTACAGCAACTACGTCGATGGTGGAACGGCTGCTCGAGATAACCTGACCTATGCTTCCAATAACCACTTTATATTGCGCGCTGATTCGACCAAACGTCTTGACCCGGATGGTCCTGGAAGAGACTCAGTCAGACTCATGTCATACAAGCAATACGCCACCTCTGTGATGATGTACGTATAATTGATTTATATCTAAATCCACTGCTCAACGTTATGATCATGTAGATTCAATATTCGACATATGCCTACGGGTTGCGGGTGAGTATGAACGTAAGGTAACGCAGAAAATATATTCTCATGTCACAGTATAGGACTTGGCCGGCCGTGTGGACAGTAGGCGACGACTGGCCAAACCAGGTACATGCTGCTTTCAATTAGAATTAGTAGTTCTTGGAAATTTACCGAGACTGCATTGATTAGGGAGAAGTCGACATACTGGAGGGCATAAATAACGTGGGACCCAATCAAGTAACGGTACATACAAGCGCCGGTCCGTGTTTTCAAGTTGCCGGTAAAGAATGAGAACTTACCCATTTGTGCAGGGTGCACTATGCCGGCTTCTCGCACGCAAACGGGGTGAATATGATTTTTATCACTCGTTGAAAATCACATGCTTACGGTATTCTATAGCACGTCTCTCAGCAATAACTGCGATAGTCCCGACAACAAAGGTTGTGGTGTTAAGCTGACTGATTCGCGCAGCTTTGGATCTGAGTTTAATCATAATGGAGGAGGGTGGTGCGTCCCGAAATGAACGGCTCATGCCAATATACGCTGATACGTATGCATTACCTCAGGTATACCATGGAGCGAACCTCCGATTATATCAAGGTGTGGTTCTGGTCGCGCTCGGAGGCACCATCGGACGTTCAGAACGGAGAAAGTAGCGTGAACACGGAGGATTGGGTAAGATACATTCCAAATCGTGTGTATTCCGCGATGATCGTATTAATTGTTAGGGTATTCCTGCTGCATACTTCCCCAGCAATTCGTGTCCCATTTCGCAGAAATTCGGGCCGCAGAATATTATGCTTGACCGTGAGTCCGAGTCCTCGACTGATAACGGCTTTTCTAATATTCTGAGATAGTCGATTTTTGTCAGTTGTAGTTTATGCTATGCCTAGT